>JAQZBX010016752.1:13450-36303 GCA_029593785.1 Cabassous unicinctus | reverse complement strand
GGCCTGCCCTCACAAGGAGGCGCCAGGAAGCGAACCCGGGGCCTCTCATATGGTAAACGGGTGCGCTATCCATTGCGCCACACCCGCTTCCTGCCGTGAGGTTGCTGCATCAGCCCACCGCACCGCTCAGGCCGGCGTGCCCTCACAAGGAGGCCTCGGGATGCGAACCCGGGTCTCCCATATGGTAAACGGAGGCTCCATCCACTGAGCCACACCCGCTTCCCCTCTTGTTTCTTATTAAACTCTTTATTCCCTTGTCTACTATTAAAAAAAAATGAAAGATATTAAACATTGCCATCACCCCAGAAATTTCCCTCATACTAGAAGGGTCTGCATTTGTTGTGCACAGAATATCTATATTGGTTAGGAATGCTTTTGGTTGCAAGTAATAGAAAACCAGACATACAATGAATATCAAGTAAGGTTAAAATTTGTCACATAACAAGAAGTCTGGAGGGTGGAAGCTGTTGGTATTAATTCAGCGGCATCATTATGTCAAGGATGATGTCTCTGGAATTCTGATTTTTCCCTCTAAGTTCCAAGAGGGCTGCCGTGGCTTCTGGTATCATTCACAGTAATCATTCATTTATTCAATAAATATTTGTGTATATGCCAGACACTGTTCTAATACTGGGGATAGAGCAGCAACCAACATATCCCTGCTCAATAGGTGGGAATGAAAAGGAAGTTACTAGGTAAAGTTTACTGATCCTTTAATCATGATAGCAAAAGGTTTCTCAGAAACCTCTTTATCCCCTTGACAGAGTTCTTTTCATGTCTCATTGGATGCTAGAAAAAAAAATGAGTATTTTTTCTAAATGGTATCCTGTGAAGAGGCTTGGAATAACTGTGGAGTCAACCAATCAACATTGTCTGGCATAGGAACGTTTGGGATTAAGTTATGTTCTACTTAGTCTCCTTGCAATAATAAATTATATCAGTATGTACACATCAGTTAGATGTCTGTTCTTCATTTTCTAGAAGGATGGGTTCTATACTCAACTCTTCCCTAAAGCTGAAAGTAATCAAGGACCCTCAGTTACTGGCATGTGGCCTTGTATAAGGAAAGAGATCTGAATTGGGAGTTGAGAGACCTGGTTTCTAAGTCTGGCTCTGTTGCTCATTTCATGTGAAAATGTAGGTGAGTTACAGTTATCTGTGAAATGAATGGTTTGCAAGCCTTAACTTAAGAGTCGCATGGAGCAATTTTTGAAGCACAGTCAATAGACGAAGCACTTCTCTACTGTACAAATGCAAACATTCCTAAAGGCATTCTGTTTACAAAGAGAGTGACCATTCAGCCTCAATGTACCATTATTTTATAGAGAACAAATGCACTTACAAAAATATACTGCATACTTTTTGGTCTTTCTTTAGGAAACTCACTGTTACCTCTTCCTCAGTAGACAGAATAATGCACTCACCACACCCCCAAATGTTCATGTCCTAATCCCTGGAACATTTGAATATGATATGTTACATGGCAAGATGAAATTAAGGTTGCTAATCAGATGATCTGGAGATGGGGAGATTATTCTGCATTATCCTGGTTGTCCCAATGTAATCACAGGGTCTTTATAAGTAAAAGAGGGAGGCTGGAGAATCAGGGTTAGAGTGATAAAGTGTAAGGAAGGCTCAACCAACCCCTACAGTCCTAGAAGATGGAAGAAGGGGCCACAAGTCAAGGAAGGCAGGCAGCCTCTAGAAGCTGGAAAAGGCAAAAAAAGGGTTCTCCCCTAGAGTCTCCAGAAGGAAAACAGCTCTGTGGCACTCTGATTGTAGCCCAATAAGACCCATTTTGGATGTCTGATCTCCAGAACTGTAAGATAGCACACTTTTAAAAAAACAAATCAATTTTATTGATACATATTAATAAAGCATACAATTCATCCAAAGTGTACAGTCAATGGTATTTGATATAATCACATAGTTCTTTGTTCATCACTTCAATCATTATTTGAGCATTTTCATTATTTCAATAATAATAAACAAAAACCAGACAAACAAACAAGAAAATTCCTTACCTCTTATAGCCGTTTGGGAATTTGATGTAATTATGAATTCCAAAAATATAATTGGATCATGCTTGTAAACTGATCTGTTAATCTGGGCATGATTAAGTTATGATTAGGGTGTTGACTGGGCCATGTCAGTAGGGCATTGAGCCCCACCCCTTCGTGGCTGGGGAATCAAATATAAAAGGCATGGCAAGAACAGAGTTGAAGTAGTTTTTTGAGAAGCAGTTTTGATGTTGGAAAGAAGGCCCCGGGAGAAGAGAAGCAAGCAGTTCACCTAATAGTCTACAGCTGACCTTGTGGAGGAAACAGGAGCTAAACCCTGAGAGAAACACAGCCCCGGGAAGAGAGGAACCCCAGAAGCCTGAATGCTGGCAAACTCCAGCAGCTGTCTTGCTCTAACACGTGGCAATGGACTGTGGTGAGAGAAGAAACATAACGCTTTATGGCCTGGTATCTGTGGACTTCTACCCCAAATAAATACCCTTTGTAAAGACCAACCTATTTTTGGTATTTCACATTAGCACCCCTTTGGCTGACTAATATACCTCTCAATCTCTGTATGCTTCCCCCACTGTACATAGCTGCTGTTTCTGGCTATTCTATCCAAAGTGTATAATCAATGGCTTTTAGTATAATCATAATGTTGTACATTCATCATCTCAAAAATTTTTGAACAATTTCGTTACTCCAAAAAGAAAGACTCCATACCCCTTAGAATTCCTTCCTCAGATCTACATAACCACTAATCTCATTTTATCTTTATAAATTGATTTATGTTTACATTTTATATAAATAGAATCATACAATATGTAGTTCTCTGTGTCTGGTCTCCTTCACTTAGTATAATGTTGTTTTTTATTGTCTGATATTAACATTTTGTAGTATTAACTTACATTTGTTCAGCTTCAAAGAAAAAGGGTCTTATATATGCAATTCTACCTATATTCATATTCCACATAATATATTTATATTTCACATAATATATTTAGCTCATAATAGGGCAATCATACAGTATTTGTGCTTTTGTGTCTGGCTTACTTGACTCAATATAATGTCCTCCAGGTTCATCCATGTTGTCATATGTTTCATGACTTCATTTCTTCTTACTGCTACATAATATTCCATTGTGTGTATACTCCACAATTTGATTATTTATTCATCAGTTGTGGACACCGGGGTATTTTCCAACATTTGGCTATTGTGAATAATGCTGCTATGAACATTGATGTGCAGATATCTATTCATGTCACTGCTACCAGTTCTTCTGGGTATATACCTAGCAATGGTATTGCCAGGTCCCATGGCAAGTATATATTCAACTTCCTTAGGAACTGCCAAACAGTCCTCCACAGTGGCTGTACATTCACACAACAGTGAATAAATGTTCCAATCTCACCACATCCTCTCCAACATGTACAGTTTTCTGACTTTTTAATAGTGGCCAGTCTAATAGGTGTGAAATGATATCTCATTGTAGTTTTGATTTGCATTTCCCTAATCACTAGTGATGGTGAATATTTTTTCATTTATTTCTTTGCCATTTGTATTTCTTCTTTGGACAGTTGTTTTTTCAAGTCTTTTGCCCATTTTTTGATTGGATACTTTGTCTTTATATTGTTGACTTGTATAATCTCCTTATTTATCATGGACATTAAACGCTTATGAGCTATGTGGCTGCCAAATATTTTCTTTCATTGAGTTGGCTGCCCTGTCACCCTTTTGAAACAGTCCTTTGAGGTGCAAAAGTATTGAATTTTGAGGAGGTCCTATTTATCTATTTTTCTTTTGTTGCTTGTGCTTTGGGTGTAAGGTTTAAGAAACTACCACCTACCACAAGATCTTGAAGATGTTCTCCTACATTTTCTTCTAGGAGTTTTATGGTTGTTTTTATGTTTAAGTCCTTGATTCATTTTGAGTTAATTTTTGTATAAGGTGTGAGATAGGGGTCTTCTTTCTTTCTTTTGGAGATAGCAATCTAGTTCTCCCATAACTATTTGTTGAATAGACTGTTCTGGCACAGCTGGGTGGGCTTTGCAACCTTGTCAAAAATCACTTGACTGTAGATGTGAGGGTCAATTTCTGAGTTCTCGATTAGGTTCCACTCATCCAGTACCGTGCTCTTTTTACCACTGTAGCTAAGTGATATGCTTTAAAGTCAGGAATTGAGATTCCTCTAACTTTGTTCTTCTTTTTAAAGACATTTTTGGCTATTCGGGGCCCCCTACCCTTCCAAATAAATTCTTTTATTTTTTATTTTATTATTATTTTTTATAAAACAACTTATTGAAGTGTATCATTCATACATGAACATACATAAACTGTAAGTGTTTAGTAAACATTGTGATCTTACAAAATAAACATGCATAACATCATACAGGGCTCCCACACATCACCCCCCCCCCCTGCAAACACCCTGCATTGTTGTGAAACATTTGTTAACAAATCATGAAAGAGCTTCGGCAATGTATTACTACTAACTATAGTCCGTATCTTCCTCCCCTATACTTTTTTTTGAGGATTTATTTATTTATTTACTTTCATCCATTTTTACCCCCTCCCCCCATTTTGCTGTTTCTGTGTCCATTCGCTGGGCAACTCTCTGTGTCCATTTCCTGCCCTCTCTTCTCATCCTTCTCCTCCTGTCTTCACTGGGATTCGATCCTTGGAATCTCCGATTTGGGAGAGAGGCATCCTACTACCGCCTGTGCCATCTTAGCTCCTGGTTTTTTGGTGCATCTCATCTTGGCTCTCCCTGGGGTCACTCTCCTGTTACGTCATCATCTTGCTGCATGGCTCGTGGGGCCTGAAGGCTCACCTGTGCATGGGGCCTGGTGGCTCACCTGCTCACAGGGCTTGATGGCGCACCCATGCATGGGGTCTGGTGGCTCACCCATGGGCAGGTTCTGGTGGCTCACCTGCAGATGGGGCCTGATGGCTCACCCACAGACGAGGCCTGATGGCTCACCCACTGGGAGGTCCTGGTGGCCCATGTGCCTTCTATATTTTTCTTTTTTTAAATTTTTACCGGGAAACCCCACGGACCGAACCCAGGTCCCTCCCTATGGGAGACGGACGCCCAACCACTCGAGCCACATCCGTCCCCCTGTTATATCTCTTAAGGTTGACCAAAGATACCCAAAGTTACAGTCTTTTCCTGTACAGGATGATCATATAATAAATCAGGCTTAGTTTATCATCAGCATTCTAAAAACCAGACCTAGGGAGAAAAACTAGGTCTGGGGACACATGCATGGTTTCTAATATAGCGAATGTTTAGCCTACCCTGATTATCACAAAATCAGGTCAGCGAGAATATTCGCAGCAAATAAATTTGATTATTGATTTTTTGATATCTGCAAAAAAGGCTGTTGGGATTTTTATTGGGATTGCATTGATTCTGTAAATCAGTTTGGGTAGAATTGACATCTTAATGGTATTTAGTCTTCCAATCCATGAACATGGAATGTCTTTCCATTTATTGAAGTCTTCTTCATTTTCTTTTAGCAATGTTTTGTCCTTTTCTGAATACAGGTCCTTTATGTCCTTGGTTAAGTTTATTCCTAAATATTTGATTGTTTTAGTTATAAATGGAAATTTTAAAAATTTCCTCCTCAGATTGCACATCAGTAGTGTATAGAAACACTATTGATTTTTGCATATTAACCTTGTATCATGCCACTTTGCTGAACTCATCTATTAATTCTAGTAGCTTTGTTGCAATTTTTTTGGGATTTTCTATATATAGGATCATGTCATCAGCGAGTAGTGAAAGTTTTACTTCTTCCTTTCCTATTTGGGTGCCTTTTATTTCTTTGTCCACTCTAATTGCTCTAGCTAGAACTTCTAGCACAATAGTGAATAATAAGGTGACAGTGAGCATCCCAGTCTTTTTACTGATCTCAGCAGGAAAGCTTTCAGGCTTTCTCCATTTAGTACAATGCTAACTGTAGGTTTTTCATATATGCCTTTACCATATTGAGAAAGCTTCCTTTTATTCCTATCTTTTGTGGTGTTTTTATCAATGAAAGATGCTGTATTTTGTCAAATGCCTTTTCTGCATCAATTGAGATGATCATGTGATTTTTCTTTTTCAGTTTATCAATGTGGTTTATTACAATAATTGATTTTCTTGTGTTGAGCCACCCTTGCATATCTTGGATGAAACCCACTTGATCATATTGTAGAATTCTTTTAATATGCTTTTGGATTATGTTTGCAGGTATGTTGTTGAGGATTTTTGAATCTATATTCATTAGAGATATTGTTCTGTAATTTTTTGTTGTTGTATCTTTATCTGGTTTTGGTATTAGGGTGATGTTGGATTCATAGAATGAGTTTGGTAGCATTCTTTCCTATTCAATATTTTGAAAGAGCTTGAGCAAGATCAGTATTAGTTCATCTTAGAATGATTGGTAGAATTTACCTGTGAAGCCATCTGGTTCTGGGCTTTTCATCTTTGGGAGGTTTTTGATGACTGTTTCAATCTCTTCACTTGTGATTGGTTTGTTGTTGAGGTCTTTTATTTCTTCTAAAGTCAGTGTAGGTGGTTTATGGGTTTCTAGGAATTTGTCCATCTTGTCTACATTTTCTAATTTTTGACGCACAGTTGTTCATAGTATCCTCTTTTGATCTCTCATTTCTATGAGGTCAGTGGTAATGAACTGCCTATCATTTCTGATTTTATTTGTGTCTTCTTTCTCCTTTTCTTTGTCAGTCTAGCTAATGGTTTATTAATTTTGTTGATCTTCTCAAAGAACCAATTTTTTCATTTTGTTGATGCTCTTGTTTTTTGTTCTTGATTTCATTTATTTCTACTCAGATCTTTACTATTTCTCTCCTTCAGCTTCGTTTGGGATTAGTTTGCTCGTCTTTTTCTAGTTTCTCCAGCTATGTAGTTAAGTCATTGATTTTAGCTTTTTTTTTCTTTTTTAGTGTAAGCATCGAGGGCTATACATTTCCCTTTCAGCTCTGCCTTTGTGGTGTCCCATAGGTTTTGATATGTTGTGTTCTCATTTTCATTCATCTCAAGATATTTGTTGAATTCTCTTGCAATTTCTTCTTTGACACACTGATTAAGAGTGTGTTGTTTAATCTCCATTTATTTATGAATTTTCCCTTTTTCTGTCCATTATTGATTTCCAGCTTCATTCTATTATGATCAGAGAAAGTGTTTTGTATAATTTCAACCTTTTTAAATTTATTGAGACTTGTCTTGTGACCCAACATATGGTCTATCCTGGAGAAGGATCCATGAGCACTTGAAAAGAATGTATATCCTGATATTTTGGGGTGCAATGCTCTATAGATGTCTGTTAGTTCTAGTTCATTTATCATATTATTCAAGTTCTCTGCTGAAGTTCAACTTTGAACTTCCCTTCATTTTTGAAGGATAGTTTTTCCAGATACAGAATTCTTGGCTGGCAGTTTTTCTCTTTCAATACCTTAAATACACCATACCACTTTCTTCTCTCCTCCATGGTTTCTGATGAGAGGTTGGTGCTTAATCTTATCGAGTGTCCCTTGTATATGATGCTTTGCTTTTCTCTTGCTGCTTTCAAAATCTTCTCTTTATCTCTATTTTCATTCTGAATAGGTGTGTCATGGTGGGTCTATTCATGTTTATTCTATTTGGGGTACATTGTCCTTTTTGGATATTGATATTTATGTCTTTCATAAGAGTAGGGAAGTTTTCAGTCATTACTTCTGTCTCACTTCCATTTTCTTCTCCTTCTGGGACACCAATAATGTGTATGTTTTTGCATTTTGCATTGTCATTCATTTCCCTGAGACCCTGTTCCATTTTTTTCATTCTCTTCTCTTTCTGTTTGCCTGTCTTTTCCAGTTCAGATGTTCTGTCTTCAAAATCACTAATTCTGCCTTTGAGCAATTCAAATCTGCTCTTATGTGCCTCTAATGTATTTTTAATCTCATCCATCATGTCTTTCATTCCCATGAGATCTGTTACTTTTCTTTGCAGACTTTCAAATTGTTCTTTATGCTCACTCAGTGTCTTCTTAAATTCCTTTATCTCTTTGGTCATATTTTCTTTCAATTCTTTAAATTAATTTAGGAGAGTTGTGTGATTATCATTGATTAATTTTCTTAAATCTTGAATCACTTCAGGATATTTGATTTGTTCCTTTGGCTGGGCCATCTCTTCCTGTTTCCTAGTATGGCTTACAATTTTTTGTTGATGTCTAGGCATCTGATATGTTGGTGAATTTACTCTGATGGCCAATTTCTCTCTCTTGCCTGTTGCTATTATTTTTTCACAGCTCTTCTTTGATATTTGGTTTAACTTATCCTAAGTCTTTAAAATTGCCCATCTTAAGTTATCAAAGTTGTGCCAGGGATGCATTCATGGGACACAGACTTTGTCCCAGGGGTGGGGTAAAGAATGCTCTGAAAGTAGTTTTTGTCCATGTAATTTCCAGACTGGCCAGTACATAGTGCTATTTGATACAGAGGTGTATCTGTCTTGGTTTGCCATTGTTTTCATCTGGCCAGAACCGAGATTCAAAGCAGCCTCCACTGACCGAATTCATTGAAGAAACTCCTCTCTGACTCCCCTTTCTTTTTCCATTGTAACAGCTGATAAGGAGGAAGATGTCTGCTCCCCTTTTAGTAAACTGAAATTAGCCAGGGGTTTTATCCCCACTGAATATCTCAGGGCTGGGGGAGGGGAGCCCTTCCCCATAAACAGGAGGTTTAGTAACTCACAGTTTGTTGTTTCAGCTACTTTGTCTCTCTGTCCCTCACTCTCCTGGGAGTTGTAAAGCACAGTCCTGGTCTGCTGACCCCCAAAACATTTCCCTTGGACACTTTTTGGCTCTTTCTCCATTGTTTTTGTGAGCAGTCTGAACATTATCTGCCTAATCTGATGCCATCTTCCCACAATCCAACCTGTGTTGTTTTAAGCCACTAAGTTTGTGGTTATGTGGTATAGCAACAAAAGGAAACTAAAATACTGTCCCACATTACAATGATAGATAAACTGAGTGTACCAAAGTTATGTAGGTGTTGGCACAAGTGGAATCACGCAGGTCAAGGCAAAGACAATAGCTGCATTTCAGCTATTATTAATATTAATATTGATATTAATAACAATATTAGAATACAAGTTCTTGCATGTCAAGATGCAAAGGATGGTAAAGCTATCACCTCTCAAAAATCAAATAGGATCTTTCCTCCTCAAAGAGAACTATGCTGTAGAGTAAATGCATTTATTACAGGGCTAGATTTTCAGGAGGAAAAAAAGGATTCTTTTCCTAAGTGCTAGAAAACAAGGTGGTGTAGACATATGTGAACTATCCAAAAGAACTTGGCTGACTCTTCCTTGAGAGAGGAGGAGTGCCACCAAAAAAGGTAATAAGGTCCCACATTCATGAATTCAGAATGGAAACATTTTCTCTTTCTGTCATGGGTCACCATGCCAGTGATTTCAAACTGAGTTCATACAAAGCACCAAGAACAACAAATGGAGACTTGGAATCACAATATTTCCACTTCCTAATCTTTCACTTCCATCATGTATGCTCTCACATCTCTGTTCTTTGCTTTAGGCATTATCCCCCTTCTTCCTGAAATCTTGGGAAATAAATATTTTCTTACAAGTGTTCTTTTATGCTTCAACATTTGTTTTGATAAGAATAATTGAAGAAACGGGAAACCCTTCATTATATAGCAGAGTGCCTTAAACACAGTACATATTCCATAAATATTTGTTTAATTGAACTTTTTAATCAGCATCTTTTCAAGGCAACTCAAGGAAAAAATTTTTATTGGTGTTCAAGCCACTTCCTTTGTTTGTCTTTGAATGAGAGATGCTACTGCTGTAGCCAAAGAAAATTACATTCAAGAATAATATTATCTTGAAGGTCTCACCTTAGAGTGAAGAAAATCTCTGAAATGAGAGAATTATGCAAATAAATTCAACATTTACAAATATAAAACAAATCATAAATTATAATATGTATTTGGTTTTATAAAATCTTTCTTTCCTTTCTGTTGAGTTTGAATATGTAAAATATAGGGTTTATGCTGGATGCTTGCAGTGGTGTGCTGAAGTCAGTGCACACCAGCTAGAGAGAATTAATTTTGACTACCTGTTCCCAAATCTGTGTTTAGTGAAGTTGCATGGGCAGCCTGAAATTGGCCATGATGGGAGTATTTACACAATGGGAATAGGAAGATACTAAACAACAAGTCTCCTTTTTCCCTCAGAGAGCTGCTATTGAACATTTACTAGTTTACCACTAGTACTAGAGCATAACAAAATAGAACATGTTGGGCTAAAAAAGGGAACCAAGAAGCTTAATTTTTTTGGCAGAGGGATGAATACAGAAAATCACTTTTTTTCTTGTAAATCTTCTGTTAGAGCTCAGGTTTTGCCTCTTTGATTACCCAGACTTGGATTTCTGCCTCTTAATCCCAGCAAGACCACTTTTTGTTGTTGTTGTTGTTGTTGTTGTTGTTTGTTTTTGGTATTGGGGGCCAGGAATTGAACCCGGGACCTTGTATGTGGGAAGCTGGTGCTTAACCACTGAGCCACATCAGCTTCCCTGAGTTGGTTTTTTGTTTGTTTTGCTTGTTGTTCATTTTTGTTTTTTCAGGAGGCACCAGGAACTGAACCCAGGACTGCCCATGAGGGAGGCAGAAGCTCAATTGCTTGAGCCATATCCATTCCCAAGACCACTGTGTTTGCTTAGACTCCATTCAGTCCTGACCTTTACAAATTGAGAAGTGCCCTTAGGAAAAAACCCAAGGTGGTCGTAAAGTTCATTTCCTGTGTTTCCTTTCCTCAAGGAGCACATAGCTCCTTAAATATTGCCTGCATTGGTTATTCTATAATGCCTTCAAACATTAAAAAAACATATATTACCCAGCTTTCATAGTTGTATTCATTAGGAGGGTTAATCATACCATCTACATTGTCATGGCCAGAGCTAAAAATCTGGAGGAAAGATTTTAAGTCCAGAAATATTATCAAGACTTCTGTAAAACTTATTTCAAACCCATTGGCCCATTGGTTGTTCAGCAATAGTGGCTGAGAGAAGTTATTCTTATTTAGAAAAATTTCAATCTCAGCACTGAGTTAAAAAAAAGCTGTAAAATGTTACCACTTCTAACATTCTATGGAGCTGTTGTAGGTAGGACAAGAGAGGCAACTATTCTGACAAAATTTTACAGATCTGACTATGGTTTCATATAATTTTTATATGTCATGAAATATTATTCTTCTTTTGATTTTTTTAAACCATTAAAAAAGTTAAAAACCACTCAGCTCACAGGCCATACAAAAACAGCACAGGTAACTCCTGGCCTAAACTGTGTTTTAAATGTTCATTTTGAAACTCAGATATAATGAATTGAGTCCTTTCTCTGAGTTCATTCTTTCTCTGGATACCAGAGTTCCTATATTTCATTCCCTATCTCTCAATTTTAAATTCTGTGACCTTGGTCAAGTTACTTAACGTCTCTGTATCTTGACTCCCTTTACACGTGAAATAGTGAAGAAGAATAATAGTAGTTATAATTCAGGATTGTTGTGATGATTAAATGATTGATTATGATAAAATTCTTACAATAGTACTTGGGACTTAGTAATCATTCAATAAATGTTAGGCATAATTATTATTATTTTTTTGTTTTATATCAGGGATAATGAATGCAGAATTGCCCGGATGTCTTGAGAAATGGGTGAGGGAAGCTCATGGAGAAAGAGTAAAAACTAGGACCAACCATGAATTAATATTTTGTAAATATTATCCCACTAATACAGTTATTTGTTTTTAATATAGGTCTTTATAGCTATAATTGACCTGCATCCTGTAAGTTTTGGTGTGTTGTGCTTTTGTGTTCATTCATCTCAAAGTATTTTCTAATTTCCCTTGTGACTTCCTGTTTGAACCACTGATTATTTACAAGTGTGTTGTTTAATGTCTATATATTTTTGAATTTCCCAAATTTCCTTCAGTTGTTGATTTCTATTTCATTCCATTGTGGTCAGAGAACATACTTTGCATGATTTTTAACCCTTTCAATTTATTTAGGTTTGTTTTATGATGTAACATATGGTCTTTCTTGGAGAATGTTCCATGCACACTTGAGAATAATATGCATTCTGCTGTTGTTGCGTGGAGTGTTCTGTAGATGTCTGTTAGGTCTATTTGGTTTACAGTGTCTTCACATTTTCTGTAACCTTATTGATCTTCTGCATAGTTTTTCTGTCCCCTATTGAAAGTAGTGTATTGAAGTCTCCAACTACTATGGATGAATAGACTATTTCTTCAGTTTTGCCAGTTTTGCTCTATGTATTTTGGGGCTCTGTTGTTAGGTGCACATATATTTTATAATTGCTTTGAGTTACTGATGTATGGCCCTTTCATTGTTATAACATGGCCTTCTTTTTGTCTCAATAACAATTTTTTCTCTTAAATTTTGTCTGATATTAGTTTAGCCACTCTAGCTCTCTTTGGTTATTTGTTTATGTGGTATTTTTTTCCATTCTTTTACTTTCAATCTTTTTGTGTCTTTGAATAAAATATGTCACATATAGTTGAATTATGTTTTGCTTTTTAAAAAATCCATTCTGCCAATCTCTGATTTTAATTGGAGTGTAATATATTTACTTTAAATATAATTAGTAATAATATAATTTACATTTGCCATTTTCCTATTTGTTTTCAATATGTCATATCTGTTTTGCTCTTCTATTCTTCCATTCCTGCCTTCTTTTGCTCTAAGCAGAGATATTCCAGTGTCTTAGTGGTCAGCTAATGATTGATCAGAAATTTAATTAAATGCTTTGAATCAATAAGTCCCACCCTTTATATTTGTGTTGTTGCATGCCTTCAGCACTTAGGAAATTTAAAACTCTGCCTTAGCCTTCACTTCCTGATTGTGGAGGACCTCAAAGCAATCCAGAGGTGAGAGATTAGGGCACTATCAGGTCTTTTATGGGCTTCTGCACAGCCCTGCACATGAGTGTAGTCTACTAGATCTCCAGGAATATGTGAGACCTTTTCATGTCCCCCATGGACATCTCATTCTCCAGATATTTCTTTTAAGATATTGACTAGGTTCTTGTTTGCCCTGACTAGTATCACAGACATTGGTTTTTTCCCCGAAACACCCTGAGGATAGAGCTTTTCCTGTAGAGTGAACTCCTAGTCAGGCCAAATAACAAAAACACCCTACAAATTCGGTCTTTTCCAGGCAGCTAAGAGACAGAATAAATAATGACAATGTTCTGGGGATGGGACTTTTTGAAGAGCTCCAATCCAATTTGCCCACTTTTGTGGCTGCAAAGCTGTTGTTTTTCACATCTACCCTGGTTGTGAGACTGTTGGTTTTCAAGGCTATTGCAGAGCTAAGGAAAAGGGGATGGAAGTAAGTCTAATTAAAATGGCACAAAGTCATCTGTATTAACAAGATTCTTCAGTGTTTCTTGAATAAATGTTTCTGAGATTGTTTCAAGCCTTTGGTTAATTTCTAGATTTCTGAAAAAGTTGATTTTGACTATTTTTTTCCCCAGTTTTTTCATTGCTTTTATGGAGGATCAGATTAAGAGAGGTTTTTACTCCACTATTTCCTCTACCACTTCTTGAGTTCAGGTTTCCATTTATCTTAGTAGTACTGGTTCTGTGATTAGGATTTTTAAAATATGACTAATTATAATGATATCAACAATAAAATAAAAAAATCTATTATCTATTTTAAGAAGTACAGCATTAAGATGGTTTAAATATACTGTATATTCATTCATTCCAGAAGTAAACAGGATACTGAACTTTGTTGTTGTTGTTTCTCATTTCTTTTTTTTTCTTCTTATTTCCTACATATGTATTGTCCCTAACAACATATTGTTCAGTTTTTATTATTTTTATGAAAATAGTATCAAGGTGAAGGTATTTTTTTTATTAAATGCTTTTTGTCCCCTTCAGCCTTGTTCTTAAAATTGACACCAATATTGACAAGTAGAGCCATACTTGTTTCATTTTCACTGTTTTAAAGTATTTTAAAGTAAGAATGAATAGCCTTCCATTGTATAAATGTCAGTTGTGGCAATTGGTTGATAGTTTTTTCAAACTATTTCTAGATCTTTACTGACTTTCTGTCTAGTTTTTCTATCAATTAATGAAAGTGGTGTATTAAAATCTATCAACTGTAATTAATGAAATTGATAGATATGGAGAATAAAGGCAGTGAAGTAATTTAAAGAAAATAAGAATTCTTGATAAAGATATATAAAAATAGGGCATAAATAAAAATCAGGGATGGAGAGAAAGAATTTTTCATTAGCTTGAAAAGAGTTCTTAATTTCTATTTGTGTTTATTGGGTTTATGACCAAATTACATGAAAGTAGATACATGCTAGTTTTATTCTGGCAAAGTTTTGAATTTATGTGAAATAGAAAACCTCCTGAAAGCTTCCAGCAGGAAAAAAAAATTGATTCTGTATTCCAAGGGGCACGAATAAGGTGATCTTCAGTATTCCCTGCAACACAGAGTGCTGGAAGGTAATAGAACATCTACCAAAGAGATCTGAGAGAAAAAGTCTGTGCTTCAAGTATTCTGTTCCTAGTGAAGATATCATTCATGTATATATACAATACAAAGACATTCTCAAACATGCAAAGGCTCAGAAAATATACTGCTTATGCACCCTTCTTGAAAAATTTACTGCTCAGAGAATATGTATCAGGATCACCTGGGAGCTTGTTATGAATGCAGAATTTCAAGCCCCACCCCAGACCTACTGAATTAGAATCTGTATTTTAATAAGATCCCTAGGTGATCCATATGTACATTAAAGCTTGAGAAGCACAGCTCTGGCTGATCAAAAGGCAAAAATAAAAAGTAAAAGATGGGAAATTCTGACTATAAAAAGATTGTATTATCCATTGATCCAAGTTAAACGTATAGTGCTGTCTAAATAATTCCTGTGAATTAAAAATCATCCTTGAAAGATATGATGCACAATATTAAAATGTAATATAATGCTAATTTGTGTTTAAACCCCTAGGTTACATTGGACAAGATCAGGAAAATGTGGGAAGTAAGATTATGCTAAATCTTTGCTTTTATAAGGATAGTGTCATTTCACAAAGGAAACAGTGTGGAGTGTCTGAGACAAGATGATGCAAAAACTTATTAGCTATGGAAATTAAAGTGAATGAATCAACCACTGTTAAAAAACCTTTAAGGATGGCATAAAAAATACTACTGGGAGAAAAAAAAAGAGGAAGAAGCAATGATTTAATATTATTACTTTGTGATTTTATTCCATGACTTGCTGAAAATTGGTGATACTTGTTCTCTTTGAACTAGATCATACTTTGAGTCTTTTTTTCTTTTATTGCAACAAGATGGGAACTATAAAGGCACCAAAAGACTGAGAATAGGCCATGAATTTGTTTTACTTTATTCCTTTAATTGCAAGGCCATGTGTTAGTGGATCATTCCCTGTCCTGCTTCCAGGTTCTGCCTGAAGGTGGGTTTCTTCAAAAATCCAAGCAGTCCTAGTGCGGTGGCTCATGAGGACAATGGCAGAGGGGGTTTGCATCCCACCAGCAGCGAGCGACCAATCACTGCAGGGACATCAGGCAAATGTTCCACTCAGAGTGGGGATAAAGGAAAGTGGAAAGTGTGAACAGCATGGTCTGATTCTTGTTTTCACTTTTTTCAGAGAAGATAGTGTGAGCCTATGGTGACACAAATCCCTTTTGCTTTATTTATTTCAGGTACAAAGAAAAAAAATTCATCTAATTTTATTTTATTTTATTTTTCTCATTTAAAGTCATTATTTAAAAAAAGTAAACTTTATTTCAACTTCAGTAAATAAAATAATAGGCAAAAGGCAGCTTAACAAATTATGGAAGCATTACTCTAAAAAATTCTGTCCAGGCACATTTAATCTCATTTAATCCTAAAAACAAACTCAATTGTTTCTTTAGTGTTCAGAAGGATATGTAAATAAGCACAGATTGGTTAAATGACATGACCAAGTTCTCCTTGTTCATGAAGAAAATGAATAAAAAATGCTTAATCAAATTCATATCTCATAAAACTAAACCCTATATTCTTTTTTTTTTTGCCCTTTAGTGTTGATATAGTACTTTCTTTGCTCTTGCTATAACATTGTTACAATACTGATAACTGTAGTCTCTAAGTTACATTAGCTGTATTTCCCCCATGTATCACCATATAACACCTGGTAATAGAAGAACATTCTTGTATTTATATTATTAACCACAACCCTCCTCTACCACCATAATCACTATGTTATACAGTCCCTACATTATCCTCTAGCTTTCTTTCTTTCTTTTTTTTTTTTTTTAAGATTTATTTACTTACTTTTATCCATTTTAAAGCCCCCCTTCCCCTTTTTGCTGTTTTGTGTCCATTCGCTGGGCAATTCTCTGTGTCTGTTTCCTGCCATCTCTTCTCATCCTCCTCCTCCAGTCTTCACCAGGATTCGATCCTGGAGACCTCTGATGTAGGAGAGAGGTGTTCTGCCACCAGCGCCACCTCGGTTCCTGTCTTTTTTTGGAGCATCTCGCCTTGTCTCTCCCTTGCGTCTCTCTCCTGCTATGTCATCATCTTGCTGCATGGCTCCCGGGGCCTGGCGGCTCACCGGCACACAGAGCCTGGCAGCCCATGCGCCTTCTATACATATATATATATTTTTTATTTTACCAGGAAGTCCCGGGGATCGAACCTAAGTCCCTCCATATGGCAGACGGACGCCCAACCATTTGAGCCACATCCGCCCCCTAGCTTTCTTTCAATTACCATTAACCTCCCTAGAATACCCCTTTCAGCCACAATCACATTTATAAATCAGCAGTGTTAGTTATACTCATTGTAATGTGCTACCATCAACTCCATCCATTACCACATATTTACAATTGACCTTATTAAACATTCTATATACATTCAGCATCAGCTCTTCTGTCTTAACCCACATTCTGTCTCCTACTATTTTATACTCTATAGTTTAACTCCACGAGTTTACTCATCATATTTAGTTCATATTAGTGAGACTGCACAATATTTGTCTTTTTGTGCCTGGCTTATTTCACTCAATGTAATGTCCTCAAGGTTCATCCATGTTGTCTTGTGATTGCCCAGTTCATTTCTTCTAACAGCTGAATAGGATTCCATTGTATATATATACCACAATTTTTTTATTCTTTGGTTGAAGGGAACTTAGGTTGTTTCCATCTTTTAGCAATTGTGAATCAAAAAAATCATTACTTTTATTATGAAATCTTTCAAGTTTATAGATAAATATAGAGGTTAATATTGTATACACCTACATATCTAACAATCAAATTTATTAAATCTTGCCATCCTTTTTTCAAATATTTTCAAAGAAACAAAACATAGTATATACCCAAAGAAAGTGAAAATAAGGTCTCAAAGAGATACTTATACACCAAATTTTATAGTAACATTATTCACAATAGCCAAAAGTAGAAGCAACCCAAGTGTCAATGTGGAATATATACACAATGGAATATTATTCAACCATAAGAAAGAATGAAATTCTGAGACATGCGGCAATATGACTACAATGAAAACCTTCTGCTTAGTGAAATAAGGAAGACACATAAGGACAAATACTGTTGGATGTCACTTTTGAGAGGTATCCAGAAATAGCAAGTCCACAGTAACAGAAAGTAGAGTAGAGGTTACCAGGGGGTAGGGGATGGGGGAAGAGGGAGTGTACATTTGGTGGATATGGCATGTGTGTAAATAGAATTAATTTTTTAAAAATTATGGTTATAGTTGAAGATGTCTGCATGCTCCTCCTAACCTAATTCTCAGAAATAATCACCATCATGAATTTGATGTCTTTCATGCTAATGGCTCTTTCAAATACTTTTATTATTTATCTGTACTTTTGTGATTTTGCAATTATATGTTATTATACTCTGTGTCTTTCTGTAATTTATTTGTTCTTCCAGCATTTTGTTTCTCAGGACTCTCCATACTAATTATATGTTACCCTAGTTGATTTGTCTTAACAACTACAGTTTGCCATTCTTGGAAATGGAACCACAATCTATCTAGTTCCCTGTTAATTGGCACTTAATTTGTTTCCTAACTTTCATTCTTATATGCAATGTTGTGAAACACATTCTTATGCAGTTCTCCTTGTGCACACACACGTTTCTCCAGAGGAATAGACTCTTTGGGCCAGAGTGTAGGCTTAACCTCTTTAAGTTAGCTAGATACTACCAAATTGCTGTATAGTGTATTTGTACCAAACTTTCTTCTCATCCCAGCAGTGTATAAGAAGTCCTACTGCTCCATATCTTCATCAACACTTGGTATTGTCTGACTTTAAAATGTTTGTGAATTTGATGGGTGTGGCAGTTTGAGATTATTTATGAACCCCAAAAAAGATGAGGATTATGTTTGTAAACTGATTTGTTCTTCTGGGTATGATACCCTTTGATTGTATTAGATTCAGGTGAGATGTCTTTGACTAAATTATTTTAAGATCAGGGTTTTGATTTGACCACATCAGTAGGGTGTAACTGAGTTTAAGTCCCCGCCCCCTTGGTGAGCTATGTAAATGAACATTCACTCAAGAAAACACATGGGAAGAAAGAAGCTCCATAGATACCAGGGGAAAGAATTTTGTCAGCTTTGATCCTGTGGCCCAGGAAATGAGATGAGCCATTCACCTGATAGTTTACAGCTGACTATGTGAAGAGACCAGAGCAGCTGAGCCCAGAGAAAGACGAGCCCTATGCCAGCCTACAGCTGAGATCAGAAGAAGCTGGGCCCACAGAGCCTTAAGAGGATGAAGGAAGGAGAGACCAGACAGAGGTCACCTGTCATCTTGCTTCAACACATGGCAACAGACTTTGGTGAGGAAGTAACCTTGAGTTGGACTCTTTAGGGCCTTGTAATTGTAAGTTTCTATGCCAAATAAATACCCTTTATAAATGTCAACAGATTTCTGGTACTTTGCATCAGCACCCCTTTGGCTGACTAACACAATGGTTATAAAATTGTGTATCATTGCTATTTTAATTTACATTTCCCTTGTTACTTTAGTGGTTGAGTATCTTTTCATAAGTTTATTGGCTATGCAGATCTATTGTTCTATGAATTGCTGCTTGTATTCTTCACCCAGTTTTCAATTAGCTTTTAAATATTTATTTCCCATCAATTTGTACGAATGCTTTATGCATTTTGCATATAAACTCTTTCCTGATTGTGTGCCTTGTACATAATTTCCCCCCAGTATATAGCTTGGTTTTTAAAATTTTTGTGGGCAAAAGCTTTTAATTATTATGTAGTCAACTATCACAAAATTTTCCTTTATGGATTTCGCTTTGTATCTCATTTAGGAAATTCTTTCCCACCCTATTTTCCTAAAGACATTCTTTTATATTTTATTCTGAGAGCTTCTACCCATTGATTGTTGTGTCTAGTGTGAGGTAAGGATCGAATTTTATTTTATTGCAAACAGATCACTGATTGTCCCAACACCTTTTATTGATTGATTCATCCTTGTTCCTCTTTGTAATGCCACACTGCACTAAACCTAGTATCACTTTGCTAGAATGTAAGATCTATGATGATCTTGGTCTATTTTCTTCACTGATGTATTTAAAACACCTAGGACAGTGCTTGGCACATAGTGGCTATTTAAATTTATTGGATGAATGAATGAAAACGTGAGTGCTACTTCTGGTTTTCTATTTTGTTCATTTTCTTAATTTTATAAAAATATAGAGCATATGCAAGCTTGAGTTATAAACAAAGGGACATTAAGCAGGAGATTTAAGGGTGTTTGATATTTTCCTGTTTTCTGAGAGGTAGCCCATATCTCTGAAGGGATACAAATATCTTCTGATTCTTATTGTGAGAATCCCATCTGTTTCTGTGAAAAGAAAAAACTGTTCCACTTCAGTGGTAAATATCACAAAACCCATTACATGAAGCCTTTAAAAATAAGATATTACATGGTAATATCTGGGTCTGAATGGGAAAGGGTAAAGGGGTGAAATTAGATGGGTTGGGCACTCGCTGTTTCTTCCATAGGGAATGTAATTGGCCATATTACTACAGGGGTTCTCTTGGAAGGGGGGTTGGTCTGGCTAGGTAGGGTGATGAATGTGCTCCTCGACAGCTGTCACAGTCCTATCAGAAATTGCCCTTAGATATTGTTCTTCAGAACATCATTCAGGTTTAAAATAAAAGGCGTTTCGAGGTCACACTCTATTTTTATGACTTGATTAGAACTTACTTGATTGGTGTAAGACAGTGAAGAGCAACAAAAGCAGTGATGTGTCCTTCTAATGTGGTTCTTTGAGGAGAATCCAGAAATAGGGTTGGAACATTGTAAGGAATGAGTAACCTTTAACAAAACTTCGGTTGGAAAGCATTGCTTTAATTGAACATTTCTACCCAATGAGATAACTGCCATGATGACTGAGAAATCAACACAAAATCATCATCTTCAAAATCCATAAAGGAGCTGTAGTTTAATCTCAGCAGCACAGTAGTCTGTCACTTTGGGTTGGCCAATGAAATTCCTCCATTTCCCCTAAGTTTGCATAGATGTACATCCGTCGTGGACATTGTGGCATAAAAGAAGGCACCTTTTTGAGGCCAAACCTGATGATACACCTGCTTGAGAGACAGCCTATTGGGAAGAAGACTGGAATTGGTATCAAGAGCCCTGGGCTCCAGTTTTGTTCCAAGGCAATCCAATTATGTTACAAAAAATCTTCACAGGTTTTAAGTTAACCTTGAGCAATTTGCCCATCCACTGCAGTAAATGACCTCATCTTATCCCCACATCAATTTTTCTGAGGCAGGAATCCTCACTATCATATGACAGAAAGAGCATGGGTTATTTTGTGATTGAGACTTGCATGCCCTTTCAGTGTCCTCTGGAAGAAGAGTTAGACTTCCCTCCTCTTTTCTCCCCTAATTTAGGGGGAGAAAAAATAATATTCAAATGCTCCTCTCTTAATACCCTTAATATGAGTTTGTAAATACAGGTTTGTACTTTTTATCCTCTTTCTTAATAAACTGAATGGTCTTTGAGAGTAAAGATTTTGTTATTCACCTTGTTTCCATGGATGTAGGACAGTGATTGGGGCTTAGAGGGAACAGAGTATGTGAAGGGAAATGAGGTAGAAGCTCGCTCTGATCTACTGAACCGTCCAGCTGGGTGACACCAACTTTCATGTGACCCAGATTGCATTCTTTAATTAATCAGCTTCCTTCCACTTCAATTTGCCCATACAGTTTTAAAATTTTTGTTTGCTTTTGTCTGTTTCAAATTTTTGAATTTTTACAGAAATTGGTATATTAAGCATAAATGTCAATTCTTAAGAGCTACAATTTATTTAAGGCTCTTTCTGGCTCTAGTAGGTCTTAGTCATTGGCTAAGAGTGTCAGGACAATTTATAACATTAAAACAAGTGTTAAATTCCAAATGATAATATGAGTTGACATAGTGAAAATTGTAAATTTGCCAACATGTCAGAACTTGTAACCAGAGCTAAAGCCCACCCAAACAATTTGAATTTTTGTCTATCTCTCTTGGTGCATTTGTCTTAGGTCAGTTCTCTAAACACAAACAGTACAGAGATGAACCCTGCTGTGATGCTGGTTATCAGAATTGGTATAATTTGAGATCCTGACTCAGCAACATTTTACTGAGTCATACATTGTGATGGGCAAGTATAGTACTACTGCATAATGATTTTGCTGTCAGGCGGGCAGCCATATATTAGACATACATCAATGTATAGGACACTAAAAAAGAAACAGTAAATAGGAAAACACTTAATTCTACTTTTTTTTCCTTGTTGCTGATGTGGCATTTTTGTTGATGGATTATATTTCTGGGAGAAAGGAGGTTTCTAGAGAAGCAGTACATTCTTTCAAATTGAAAAATATGAAATGTGTTAAAAGTTCCCGGGGAGTCGACTGAATAATCAGTTCTAGGAGCTTTGTCTGTCTCTAAGACCCAAATTTGCTTCCCTGCAAGAGTGCATTGGTCCTTGGGGCCCACAGGAGGCAAATGGTGACAGCAGCACTTAAATCAGTGTGCCATTCTTTACTGCAGGCATTTTTGCCTTGTAGAGACATCATGGTCATGCTATTGTATACTTTTCCCCTCATTGTAGATTACATTTTCCAGGTGAATAGTATGTGAAGCCCTCAGATGATATAGCATCCCTGTGAGAAATTATGTAGCTGGTATAGAGACCTATTCCCAAACAATTACCAAATAAAGCAGCCTTCAGAGTCTGACATTATACTACTGTTATACTCAGTCAGGTTCTGCCATCCAAACTATTTCCTAGGCAGGAAGCACATCATTTTAAGTGGTGTGCTGTGGCCCCTTGTGTTGGATAGACTTTGGGTGGCAGGCCAGAAAAAGTCTTATTTGCTATTCTGGCAGTAACTCATCTTTTCTATGCTAAATCACTTTTAATTTGGTAGAAGGTTAACATGTTCTTTCTCCCCTTTCAGTATTTATAAAGCCAAGAACACTGTAAAAGCTTGGTTTTCTGTGTGCTCATTGGGATATTTTGGTAAGTGCTGACACCTTTTCTTTTTTTCCAGAGGACTCAGCTGTCTCCTTTTTGCTTATCTTGCTACACTTTCAGTTTTAATACTCTGGTCACTGCTTCAAATGCCTCAGGGATGTAAGTTGAAGTTTCACTGGGAGGGGAGAGGAAGGAATTTAGAGAAATATTTTTGGGCTGTATTATTTATGAATTTATTGGTGGCTTTTATTATCTTTCCAATAGATGGAGAGTTCCAATAACCATTGTTGTTTTTTTT
>JAQZBX010016752.1:0-13350 GCA_029593785.1 Cabassous unicinctus | reverse complement strand
TTGTTTAATAGCAATTTCCTTTCTTTTAACATTCTTTCAACAAATTGCTCAATTAGTTAGTTTAGAACAGATGTTAATTTGGTCTCAAGTATTTGAGTTTTCACCATGCGAATGATTTTGCTTTTCTCTTTATTGGTAATCTGGGATGCTGCTCAATACTTTCTCAGTGTAGCAGACACTGCTGGTGCCCTTGCTATGAGGAAAATCTGTCATGTTATGGAAAGATAGAATCATGCAAATGGAAAACAAAAGGAAAAAGTAGGCCTTCTGAGCAACCTCATATACAATGTCATTGTATTATGTACTTTACTATATAGACATTTCATTTGATCCTCAAATGTTGTGAGCAAGTTATTATTAGTACCGTGTTATATATGAGGAAACTGAGGAGCCTAAAAGGTAAATAGCTTGCCGAAGAATAGGAAGGCAAAAGGTAAAAGACCCATGATTTTCTGATGCCAAAGCACTTCCTCATTCTCTGCTATACCACACTTCCAAAAATGAAGCCCATAAATGGAAAGGTATAAATGCATTAGAATTAGTTCTAGTGACATAAGGAATGTAGCTCTGTTTCTTAGGATAAGTTGAGGGTTTTGCAAGGAAGGTAGGTGAGGAAGACATTTATAGGAATGTTTTCTGGGTTGTATTATTTATGAATCTATTTTTCGAATTTATATCTTTCCAATGGGTGGGGAAGTGCAATATCTCAATTGTTAGTTGTAATTTCTAAGGGAAAAACACTTGAAACACCTCTTAATCCTAAACTAGAGTCCTACCTTTGATTAAGTTATTTGAATATTTGCCTGTAAAACAGAATTTATCCAAAAGTTGCCTTTTTAACCTTTTTATTCTCATTAAAGTTTTTTTTTAATTTCAAATTTTTAAAGAAAAATCATGTTTACCTTACAGGAGTCCCATGTATCACCCCACCACCAACACCTTACATTGTTGTGACACATTTTTTACAAATGATGAAAGAACATAATCACAATATTATTGCTATCTATAGTCCATTGCTTACATTTGGTGTATTTTTCCCACAAACCATCCTATTATTAGCTCCATGTATTAGTATTGTATATTTGTTATAGTTCATGTAAGAATATTCTCGTATTTATACTGTTAACCACAGTCCATCATTACTGTATTATGTAGTCTCCTTCCTTGTATAATACAACCAAAGTGTACACTCAGTGACTCTTAGTTTCACCACAGAGTTGTGCTGCCATCAGCTCAGTCCATTTCAGAACTTTTTTTCATTACTCCAAAAAGAAAAATCCCATATCCCCTTACATCCTCCCCATTATTGAACCTTAGCATTGATATAGTATCTTCTATGCCATTGTTGTAAAAATATTACATTACTGTTCATCCATGTTGTCATATGCATCCTGACTTCATTTCTTCTTACAGCTGAATATTATAATGTTCTATCATATGTATATACCACATTGTGGTTATCTATTCATTGGATGATGGATACTTGGGTTGTTTCCATCTTTTATCAATTGTGAATAATGCTGCTATGAACGTTGGTGTGCAAATGTCTGTTCATGTCCTTGCTTTCAGTTCTTCTGAATATATTCCTAGTTGCGGAATGGCTGGATTATATGGCAGTTTACTATCCAGCTTCCTGTGCCATTTTACATTCTCATTTTAAAGCTTTTTTTAATGTGATGATAAAGTATGAGTTCCTCCAACCTGTAAACTAATCTGATATTTATTTTTGGTATGATTCCTCTCTTCCCACCCTAGTTATGCACTGAATCTTATTCAAATGAATTAGCATTTCTTTGAGGTGACACAGGGCAAAAGGGGTCCCAAGCAGAATTGGTCTTTCCAATTAAATGGCATGTTGGCTGCTAACCGTTCTCTTTACTATGCCTATATGATTCTGCTTAAGTAATTGTCTGCACTGTCAATGACCTTCAGGAAAAGAAGAATAAAATGCATAAAGAAATTTTGGTTATTTGAAAAATAATAAGTTAAGTAATTGCAAATGAATAATTAATAAATAGTAAGTGCCAAGTGATAGTATTTCTTTTTTAAAAGAAAAAAAGAATTTGAAGCATCTTTATCTCACTGTAAACCAGGAAATTATGACTATTTTTGTCTCCTAAGTATCTGTGTTAATCTTAACATGCTTGCATTTGCATCACATTCATTTTTAATAGGCTCATTAAATAAAGATGATTAGTTTTAACTGGAGGTTAAAATATATAACTTTTAGATGCCAGATTTTTAGAGTCCAGGATCTGTAGCAGCCAGCCTTTAATGAGAAAGAATTTCTGATGATGGCTTGATTTGGACACTTTCATGGCCTCAGAGCTGTAAGCTTTTACCCTAATAAATCCCTATTGTAAAAGCCAACCCATTTTTGATAGTTTGTTCCCAGCAGCTTTAGCAAACTAAAACAAAGTATTTTGCCCTTTTTAAAATTGGGTTGTTTATATTTTTGTTATTGAGTTATAGGACTTGTTTATATATCCTGGATATTAGACCCTGTATTAGTCAGCCAAAGAGGTGCTGATACAAAGTACCAGAAATCTGTTGGCTTTTATAAAGGGTATTTATTTGGGGTAGACGCTTACAGTCACAAGACCATAAAGAGTAAGTTACTTCTCTCACCAAAGTCTGTTACCATGTGTTGGAGCAAGATGGCTGCTGGTCTCTGTGAGGGTTCAGTCTTCCTCTTCTTCTTAAGGCTCCATGGTTCCAGCTTCTTCCGTTCTCAGCTGTAGGCTGGCATAAGGCTCATCTCTCTTCCTGAGGGTCATCTCTTTCCTGGCTCAGCTGCTCTTCTATCTCCACAAGGCCAGCTATAAACTATCAGGCAAATTGCTAGGCTTTCTTCCCATAGCTCCAGCTCAAAACTAAGCTCTGTCCTCTGCCTTGTCATTTTCTGTGTGAGTGTCTGCCCACCAAGGGGTGGGGACTCAATGTCCTACTGATGTGGCCCAATCAAAGCCTTAATCATTATTTAACCAAGTAAAAGTGAAACCTCTGAATTTAATACAATCAAAGGGTATCATGCCCAGAAGAACAGACCAGTTTACAAACAATATTTCTTTTCGGAATTCATCAATAATATCAAACTGCCACAGACCCTTATTGGATATTGGATCTAATAGTTTCCAAATATTTTCTCACATTGGGTAGTCTGGCTTTTAACATTCTTGACAAACTCCTTTGAAGCACAAAAGTTTTTAAATTTGAGGAGGTCCCTTTTATCTATTTTTTTTCCTTGCTTGCACTTTGATTTGATACCAACTTAACTTCAATAGCATATACATACACTGTTCCTATATTCCTCTGTTCAACATGTCTTTATTTCTTTATGCTGTTTCAATCCACTGTCTAGTGTCCTTTCCTTTCAGTTTGAAGAACTTCCTTTAACATTGCTTGTGGTGACAAACTCCCTCAGCTTTTATTTCTCTGGGGATGTCTTGTCTCTATCTCCTTTTTGGAAGAAAGTCTTGCCAGACCTAAAATCTTTGGTTGGCAATTGTTTTCTTTCAGCACTTTAAATATTTTATACCACTGCCTACTTGCCTCCATGGTTTCTGATAAGAAATTGATCCTTAATTTTATTGGGATTCCCGTGTACATAACTTCTTGCTTTTCTCTTATACCTTTCAGTACTCTCTCCTTTCCTTGGCATTGGACAATTTGGTTGCTATGTGTCTGCACATGGTTTTCTTTGAGTTTATCCTGTTTGGAGTTCATTGGGATTCTTGAATGTGCATATTCATGTCTTTCTTTAAATTTGGGGTATTTTCCACCATTATTTATTTGAGTATTCCTTCTGCCTCTTTCTCTCTTTCTTTTCCTTCTAGGACTCCCATAATGCATTTACTGGTATGTTTGAAGGTGTGCCATTGGTTCTTAGGCTCTTTTCACTTTCTAAAATTCTTTTCTCTTTCTGATTCTCAGCTGGAATAATTTCAATTGTCTTGTCTTTGAGATCATTGATTCTTTCTTCTGCTAGCTGCAATCTGCTGTTGAAACCCTCCAATTTATTGTGTTGTGGTCTTCAACTCCAATGTTTCTATCTGGTTCCTATCATCTGACTTTTGAAGCTATGTTTCCTTCCTTCCTTCCTTCCTTTCTTCCTTCCTTCCTTCCTTCCTTCCTTCCTTCCTTCCTTCCTTCCTTCCTTCCTCCCTCCCTCCCTCCCTCCCTCCCTTCTTTTCTTTCTTTCTCTCTTTCTTTCTTTCTTGGCAAGTGAGTAAAGAGTTTATTACAAAATAAGAAAAGAGATAGTACACACCCAAAACATGGGTGTGGACATGCTCCGGGCAAGAGATGCATGTGTAGGGCCCCAGGGTAAGTCTTTTTAAGGCCTTTCCTCCTCCCCCTTCCCCTTATTAAGGAGGGATCTCAGCTATCTGCTCTCCTGATTGGTTGCGTTTCTACTTTCACCTGTCAGCATTCAGGAAACCAATAAGGAGGCCTTTCTATTTGAAGTTATCTGGGGCTTATTTTGAGCCTGGGGGTTTAAAAAGGGACCTTGTGACCAGGGTCTTAGTGGGCTTTTTGGTGAAGCTGTGTAGCCCTTTATCTAATTTATGTAGTTTTGAGGAAGGGTATTATCTTGATGATTCCTTTCCTACTTTTGCCTGAAGGAATTTGGAATAATGGTCACCTCAGAGTCAGTCCCTAGAGATCTGAATGAACTAATCAAAAGCAGTGACCAGTGATTAGACTACACACCTCCGGAGTTTGGAGGACTAGGGTCCTTTTAACCCACAGTCTCACCAGCAAGCTATACCAGGAGCCTGGGCTGCCGTCCCCACTGCTGCCTGCCATAAGGCTGGAGGCTGGTAGATGGTAGCTGCTGCAGGGACGGTGAAATTCACCTGTATTTACCACAATTTACCAGCTCTTCTTTAGATCTGCAGTGTTCCCCTAGACTCCAGAGTTTTAAAATAGTTGATACAGACAGTTCTTCCCATTTCAATAGTTGTTTTGGTGGAGGGACTGATTCCTGGAGCTTCCTACTATGCCATCTTTCCACAATCCTCTGCAACTTTTAACTTGTCAGTATGTATTGGAGATATTTCCAAGTCAGTGTGTGTGTGTGTGTGTATTTGTTTGTTGTGTGATTCTTTTCATTTGAAAAATCTTACATAGTATGGATGTATCATATCTGTTGTTGATTAATATTTACTTTTTTCTATAACAAGAGTATTGCAATGAAAATATTTGCAGCTAATTCATTCATTTATACACCTGACAGATTTTTATTAAGTGACCACTATATGTCAAGTAATATGTTGTATGTGGTAACAAACAAACAAACAAACAAATAAACACAATACTAACAACAATAACAAAAAAATATAGTTCTTATCAGGGTTGGAACTAGGATGAGGTGAGTGAGGCACTTGCTGTAAGCACAAAATGTAAGGGACACCAAAAATCTCAGTAATCAAGATAAATCATATATTTTAATGCAATATCAAAAAAATGAAAATTAATTTGAAAATTCCATGATCCAGAAAATATAAAAATGTTTGATAAAGATAATGTTTAATGTTTAAGGGGACATTAAACAAAAATTATTACAACTATTTATAAATTGTGATGAAGGGAAACAATAGGCTATTATAAGAGAGGATCTAGTGCTGATGTAGATTTAGTAGTTAGAGAATGTCACAAGTTGTGTTCCTTGAGAAGCAGACTCTGAGAAAGAGATTAGCATCAGGAGGTTTATTAGGACATACTTTTAGGATCAATAGGTTGGAGGGAAGAGAAAGAAGCAGGATTTGGCAAAGGGAGAGTTTGAATTCTACTGTACTCACCAAGGAAACCTCTGGTGAATTCTGAAGATAGCATGACTCTTCAAAGGTCTACCAAGTTGGGATGAGAGGGCCAGGTCTTTAAGTTCTCAAGTCAATAAATCACTCTACGTAGGCCACCCTGGGAAGGGAATGTGCCTTTGGATCAAGTGGCCCCCTTCAGTTAAGGCAATACCTAAGGGGACTACAATGGAAGGTTGAGTGCTGGTTGTAATCCCAACAATTGGGGTAATAAGTCCTTTATTCTTGAAGGAGACACTAGTGGCAAATCACAGTGGTCACAGAATCTACTACAGAGAATATTCCTCAGAGGAAGTGAGATATGTAGGAGAAATAATATCAAATTCATTCAACAAATATTTATGAGGTGCTTATTATAGGGCAGACACTGATTTAAGTTCTGGGAAATAGAGTAGAGAATGAAGCAAAATTTGCTATTGAAGGTTTATGAGGAGCTATGCCCTATGTTAAGCCATTCACATTAATTATTTAATTTATTCTTTCCAATGAACTATTTAATTTATCTTCTCTTTCCTTCCTTCTACTCACATTAGGTTTAGTTTCTTCTTTTTCTAGTTGTTCAGTTTTTAGATTAGGTTTCTGATTTAAAGTCTTTCTTCTTTTTTAATGTAAGCATTTAGAGCTATAAATTTCCCTCTTAGCACTGCCTTCATTGCATCCCATAAGTTTTGGTATGTTGTATTTTCATTTTCATTTGCCTCAAGGTATTTCCTAATTTTGTTTCTGATTTCCTCCTTAAGCCACTGGTTGTTTATGAGTATGTTGTTTTAATGTTCACAAATTATGAATTTCCCTTTCTCCCTCTGTTACTGATTTCTAGCTTCATTCTGTTGTGGTTGGAGAATATACATTGTATGATTTCAATATTTTTTTAATTTATTGAGATTTGTTTTGTTACCTAACATATGCTTTGTCCTGGAGAATGATCCATGTGCAGTTGAGAATAATGTATACTCTTTTGTTGTTGCATGAAATGTTCTATATATGACTGTTAGGTCTAGTTGGTTTAGAGTGTCATTCAAATCTTGTATTTCCTTATTGATTTTCTGACTACATGTTCTATCCATTATTGAAAGTGGTATATTAAAATCTCCCACTGTTAATGTAGAACTGTCAATTTCTCCCTTCATATCTGACAGTATTTGCTTCATATATTTTAGGGCTCTGCTTTTAGGTGTATATATATATATATTTATAATTGTTACATCTTCTTGTTGAATTGTCCCCTTTATCAGTGTACACTGACTGTCTTTGTCCTTTAGAACTGCTTTTGAAGAAAGGCTATTTTATCTGATATTAGTATAGCTACCCCAGCTGACTTTTGGTTACTACTTTCATGGTAAATTTTTTCCATCCTATCTTTCAACCTACTTGTGTCTTTGAATTTAAGGAGAGTGTCTTGCAGCCAGCATATAGTTGTGTCATTCTGCCAATCTCTGCCTTTTGACTGGAGAATTCAATCCATTTACACTTAAAGTCACTACTGATAATGCAAGACTTTCTTCTTCCATTTTTCTATTTAGACTTTATATGTCTTATACCTTTTTTTGTCCCTCAATTCTTCCATTAATGCCTACTTTTATATTTATTTGTTTTTTTGTGTTGTACCATATTCAGTGCCTTCTCTTTTTTTCTGTCTGGATATATTTTTCATCTATTTTCTTTGTGGTTGCCATGGGTTAAAATTTAACATCATAAATATATAACATTCATATTTGGTTTGATACCAACTTAACTTCAATAGCACACACATATAATTTTCCCGTACCCTTCTGTCCCCTACCTTTTTTTGTACTTGTTACCACTTTATCTTTGTAAATTATATGTCCAAAACCATAGCTTTATCATTACTTTTTATGTATTTGCATTTTAGCACTTGTAAGAAGAAGTGGAGTTACATACACTACAATAATACTGGCCTTTATAATTACCCAAATGGTTACCTTTACTGCAGGTCTTTATTTCTTTATGCCACTTTGAACCACTGTCTAGTGTCTTTTCCTTTCCGTCTGAAGAAATCCCTTTAGCATTGCTTGTAGGGCAGGTCTAGTGGTGATGAATTCCCTCAGCTATTGTTTGTCTGGGACTGTCTTCATCTCTCCCTCATTTCTGAAAGAAAGTCTCACCAGATCCCACTTCCTTCTTGCCTTCATGGTTTCTGATGGGAAATTGGAACTCAATCTTGTTGGGACTCCCTTGTACATAATATGTAGCTTTTCTCTTGCAGCTTTCAGAATTCTCTCCTTGCCGTCTGCATTTGATAGTGTGATCAATATATGGTGGGGTATATTTTTTTTTTCATGCTTATCCTGTTTGTTGTTCTCTGGGCTTCTTGGATATGCTTATTCATGTTTTCTGCTAAGTTTGGGAAGTTCTCTGTCATTATTTCTTTAAATATTCCTTCTGCCCCTTTCTCTCTTTTCTTCTCCTTCAGAGACTTCCATAATGCATATATTTGTAAATGCATTGTGGTGTCCCAGAGGTGTCTTAGGCTATTTTAGCTTTTTTTTTTAAAGATTTATTTATTTATTTATTTATCCCCCCCTTGCTGCTTGTGCTTGCTGTGTCCATTCGCTGTGTGTTTTCTCCGTGTCTGCTTATCTTCCCCTTGCTGTGAGGTCCCGCTGCATCAGCCCCTCGCACCGCGCGGGCCGGCCTGCCCTCACAAGGAGGCCCCGGGAAGCAAACCCAGGGCCTCACACATGGTAAACGGGGCCTCTATCGGTTGAGCCACACCCGCTTCCTGTTGTGAGGGCTTGCTGCATCAGCCCACTAGGCTGTGCGGGCTGGCCTGCCCTCATAAGGAGGCCCCGGGTTCGCTTCCCGGGGCCTCCCATATGGTAAACGGGGGCTCTATCGACTGAGCCACTCCCGCTTCCTATTTTAGTTTTTTATATTTCTTTTTTCTTTCTGTTCCTCAGCCTGACTCATTTCAAGTGTCCTGTCTTTGAGTTCACTGATTCTTTCTTCTGCCAGCTCCAATCTGCTCTTGAAAGCTTCTTTGGAATTTTTCATTTCAGTTTTGTGGTCTTCAACTCTAGTATTCCTGTTTGGTTCCTTTTTAAATTTTCTATTTGCTTACAAGAGTCTCATATTGCTCATTCATTGTTTCCTAATACCCTTTATTTCTTTCTTTGTATTTTCTTCATCTCCTTGAGTATTTTTAAGATCATTTTTAAAAAGCTTTGTTTGGTATGTCCACATTCTGTTCTTCTTTTTTGGTGTTTTCTGGATTTTTATCCTCTTTCTTTGGATGTGCCATCATTTCCTGTTTCTTTGTCTTATACTCTTTTGTTACACACTGTACATTTACTATTCTAAAATGATAACTCTGGGATTTATTCCCAGAGATGTCTGTTTCTTGATTTTGTAACTAGCTGGTGATAATATGGAGATTTTCTTGAGCTTCAGTCGTCATTTCAAGAATGTCTGCCCTAGGCCAATTCAGTTTGCAGGGTTTTCCCTCTCTTTTTGGCTCTATGCCTTGTCCTGGGCTTTTGCTTGTTACTTGTTTTGGAGTTCCCTTGTTTACAGAAGTTTGGTTGTCCCCTCTCTTTCCCAGGAGACAGACTTCATCTCCTGGGTGTTTGAGCCAGTAAGACTTTGCCCCAGATTGTCTGCCTGTATAGTTTCTTACACTCCTTTTGTTGTCTCAAGCTGATTTTGCCTAGAGGACAAATTCTGGGAAGAGGGGCAAGCTGGACAGGGCTTTCCTAAGTCTTTCTCTCCCAGCCAAAACAGGGCTAAGGACCCACGCAGGGGCTGCTGACTGGTTTCAAAGTGCCCTGGGGAGCATCTTTCATGGCTCCCCAAAGCTGAGCTTTCTTAGCCTGACAGACAAATGCAGCCCTTCATCAGTCTGTTCCCCATACCCCCAAGGAAGCATAGTGTTTTTAAGTCTCCTTCACCTGGGGCCTTTGTCTGGGGTGTGCTGAAACAATGACTACCCTCAGAGCCAGGCCCCCACTAATCCGAGGTCACTAATCAAGAGCCACTGTCAGTGATTAGCAATTCCCACCCCTGTTCTTGGGGAAGAGGATTTTAAGTCCCTTTCTGTCACCAGCAAGTTATCCAGGGACTGAACCCCACTGCGGCTTACCACAAGTGTGGGAGATGGGCACTCGTAGCTGTATGCAGAGAGCAATTTACAGTTCTTTACCTTGATTTATCAGCCTCTTCCTCCTGCTCTTCCCTGGATGCTGACAGTGCCCTCTGGCCTCCAGAATTTCAAAATAGTTGTTTCATACAGTTCCTGCATGTTTAATAGTTGTTTTGGTGGCAGGACTGAGTACTGGATCTCCCTACTCTGCCATCTTTCCACAATCCTCTCATTTCTAATTATTTTCAAGTTGATTGTCCTGGATTACCTAAATCAAAAATCGCATAATCTACTAATCATGGCCATTTTAAGTCTTTCATTCAAATATTTATTTTGCCTGTATCATTCATTTTCCTTCTTACTTAAGGGCATTGCACTCACTATTCCCACCACCTAGAATACTTACCCCCGGGCTTTTCAACAAGCAGAACACTTCTCAGCCTTTAGGTCTCAAATCAAATTTCATTTCTTTAGAGAGGAAGCCTTTCTTCTTTATCCGGACTAAATTAGCACTGCCCTTCCCCATACCCATTCTCATCCTCTTCATCTCATTTGCTTTACCCTATTTATTTCCTTCTGGGTACTTAACCTATAATTATTTTTTAAATGTTATCTTTGAGTTGTTTTTTGCTCCTACTGAGGTACAAAATTAAATTTTGTATATTTACTTTCTCTTCTGTTGCCTCACTAAATTAATTTATTAGTACTAGTAGGTTTTTTAAAAAGAATTTTTTATGTTTATGATCATGCCATCTGTAGAAAAGGACAATTTGTCTTTGTTGTTTCAAATCCATGTGACTTTTCTTACATTTCCTTGCTTTACCATACTGGCTAGGGCCTCCAGTAAAATGTTGAATATAAGTGCACATCCTTGTTTATTCCTGGGGGTAAAGCATTCAGCATTTAACATTAAGCATGATACATTAGCTTTATGTTTTTTAAAGATGCTTTTTATGGGATTGAGGAAGTTGCCTCCTACTCTGAATTTTCTTTTTGGAATAATTATCATGAATTGGTGATGAATTTTGTCAAATTTTTTCCTGCTTGTATCAAGATGATCATGTGTTTCTTCTGGTTTAGTTTGTTAATGTGGTGAATTACATTAATTGATTTTTGAATATTAAACTAACCTTGTATTACTGGAATAAAGCCTACTAGGTTATGGTATATTGTCCTTTTTATATATTGCTGTATTTGATATGCTAATATTTTATTAAGTATTTATGCATCTATGTTTGTAGCAGATGTTGGTCTAGTTTAATTTTCTTCTAAACTCTTGTTTTATTATCAGGGTAATGGTGGCCTCATAACGTGGGGTAGGAAATATTTTCTCCTCCTCTGCTTTCTGAAACAGCTTTTGTAAGATTGATTGTATTTCTTTCTTAAATATTTTATTGAATTCACAGTGAAACCATCTGTTCATAGAGTTTTCTTTGTCGGGATGTTTTTGATAATGAATTCAACTGCTTAAATAATTGTAGAGCAATTAAGATTTTCTAGTTCTTCTTGCGTCGTTTTTGTTAAATTTTAACTTAAATTTGTAGTTTACTTAAGCTGTTGAATTTATTGACATAAAGTTTTATAAAATTTTCACCCATTATCTTTAAATGTCTGTATGATCAGTATTAATGTCTGCTTTTTTATTCCTTTTATGGTAATTTATGTCTTTTATCTCTTTATCTTCTTAAGTTTAGCTCAAAGTTTGTCAATTTTATTTATATTCTCCTAGGATAGGCTTATGCTTTAATTTTCTCTCTTGTTTCTTTTCCATTTCATCAATTTCTTGTCATCATTTCTTTTCCTCTATTAGTTTTCAATTAATTTATTTTCCTTTTCGAGTTGATTTAGGTAGAACCTCAGATCATTGATTTTTAAAAAAATTTTTAAAAAATTTTTAAACAATTTATTGAAGTATATCATTCATACATGAGCATACATAAACTATAAGTGTTTAGTAAACATCGTGATCTTACAAAACAAACATGTATAACATCATACACAGCTCCCACACATCACCCCCCCACAAACATCCTGCACCGTTGTGAAACATCTGTTAAATAATGAAAGAGCATCGTCAAAGTATTACTACTAACTATAGTCCAAATCTTCCTCCCCTATACATTTTTTTACATTATTTATTTACTTTTATCCATTTTTACTTCCCCCCCCCCGCCATTTTTGCTGTTTCTGTGTCCATTTGCTGGGCAACTCTCTGTGTCCGTTTCCCGCCCTCTCTTCTCCTGTCTTCACGGGATTTGATCCTCGGATGTGGGAGAGAGGCGTCCTACTACCGCCTGCGCCACCTTAGTTCCTGTTTTTTTGGTACGTCGCATCTTGGCCCTCCCTTGTGTCACTCTCCTGTTATGTCATCATCTTGCTGTGTGGCTTGCAGAGCCTGGTGGCTCACCTGCTCGCAGGGCCTGGTGGCACACCTGCACATGGGACCTGGTGGCGCACCTGCGTATGGGGCCTTGTGGTGCACCCGCTTGCGGGGCCTGGCGGCTCCCCCACGGATGGGGCCTGACGGCTCACCCGCTTGCAGGACCTGGCAGTGCACCCACACACGGAGCCTGGTGGCTCACCTGCTCGTGGGGCCTGGCGGTTCACCCACGGACAGGGCCTGATGGCTCATCTGCTTGCAGGACCTGGCAGTGCACCCGCACACAGGGCCTGGCGGCTCGCCTACATGTGGGGCCTGGTGGCTCACCCACTCATGGGGCCTGGCGGCTCACCCACAGACGGGGCCTCATGGCTTACCCGCTCGCAGGGCCTGGCGGCTCACCCATGGACGGGGCCTGGTGGCTCACCTGCTAACGGGTCCTGGAGGTGCACTCGCTCATGGGGCCTGGTGGCTCACCCACTCGCAGGTCCTGACGGCTCACCCACGGACGGGGCCTGACGACCCACCCGCTCACAGGACCTGGTGGCGCACTCGCTCACGGGGCCTGGTGGCTCACCCGCTTGCAGGACCTGATGGCTCACCCTCTCGCGGGGCCGGGCAGCACACCTGCGCAGGGCCTGGTGGTCCACGCACCTTGTATATTTTTCTTTTTTTAATTTTTACCGGGCGGTCCTGAGGGTTGAACCCAGGTTCCTCCACATGGGAGACGGATGCCCAACCACCCGAGCCACATCCGAACCCCTGCTATATCTCTTAAGGTGACCAAAGATGCCCAAAGTTACAGTCTTTTCCCATACAGGATGGTCATATAATAAATCAGGCTTAGTTTATTACCAGCATTCTAAAAACCAGACTTAGGGAGAAAAACTAGGTCTGGGGACACACGCATGGTTTCTAATATAGCGAATGTTTAGCCTACCCTGATTATCACAAAATCAGGACAGCGAGAATATTCACATCAGATCATTGATTTTTGACCCTCTTTTTTTTTTTTTTAAATAAGAGAATTTAATTTTACTAATATCTGT
>JAQZBX010016751.1:0-36187 GCA_029593785.1 Cabassous unicinctus | reverse complement strand
CCTCAACTCTTTATAAATATGCCTATTAGATTATCTGGCACATGGTCACTTAAATCTCCCTTCATTAATTAAAAGGTTCAAACATTGCTTGCTATGTGCCAGAGATTGTTTTAGAATCTGTGTGCTCTTTTCCTTTCTCTGAGTCTCTATTCTATTTCTATTCTCCATGCTCCTTCACCCAAGGCCATTGGATGAAAACCAAACCTTCCAAACTGAATCCACTCTATTGCCTCCCTCACTTAAGCCTGCCCTCAACAATCTGACTGCCAGAGGAATGTAAAAGGAAGTGGAATAACAAGGTTTCCACATTCTGGCTGACTTTCTTGCATAGCCCTTTGAAAGGAAAAGCTCTCTGCTTTCTGTCTATGTAAGCCTTAGCTTTGTTTTGTGCCCCTGGCTCTACACTGGATAATTTTAACTGCTAAAGGTTAATTTTCCTCTAATAGCCTCATTGTGATGGAGGGTTTTGGAAATTACAAAAATTAGAGGCACTACTAATTGGCCTGTCTTGTTTTGGAGCTGCTCCTCAGGTTATAACACAGTCAGAGGAGGTTGTACGAAGGCCAGGTTTGATTCCCAAACCAACACTTTGCATCTAAGACAGTTAGATTTGAGAAAAGAAAATTGTCCTGGAAAGAATCACATACAGTGTGTCATTTTCTTTCTTTTGATTGACTGGGGGAAAAAAATACTAGAGAGATGCCTTCACTTTCACTGGGACCCAGATCAGCCTGTCAACTAATACTCCTGGTCACTTACTGTACTCACTTTTGAGCTGAGTCAGCAGTAAAAGCAAAAGTAAGAGAAGCTGCTTCCTGATCTTAGGGTGTTTAGCTCGCTGACAAGAAAATATTAAAACATGTCACCATGTATTTGGGTTTCAAATTTGCTCAAAGAAAAGTTAAATGTTCAGAGAAAACGTTCTTGGTATTTTCTCTATGGTTCATCAGATTTTTATGGCAAACACAACCCCACTGGGTAGTGGGAAGCACCTTAAGCTTGCCATATAGTAAATTTATAGTATTTTCTGATATAAACAGTCTCCCTCCAGCCTACACCTTTTTTTTTATACACAGTTCTTTTCCCAAGCCCAGTGGGTTTAATAGTGTTTTTTGGATGATTCTTTCTCTCCAGATAATTACCCAGTCATTTGGGTTTTATGCCCATCCTCCCCCTCCACTACCCCAAGATAGTATTAGGGTATGAGAGGGGGCTTAGCACATTTTTAAGGAGAGTGGGTAAAAAGAGCTGATCCTTGGCTCTATGTGGTCTCTTCTAGATCATACCAGGACTCCAGTGTGGGGCAACCAGGTTCTTCTGCTTTCTGGTCTAGTCCCAATAGGGCTTGAAATGGTTCTATGTGGTCTTTTGGAGGAAGCTAGCGCCATCCTCACGGTTGCTGAATTGAAGTCTCAGCCCAGAGCTGTCTCTTTTCCTGATCTAAGCCTCTTCCAGTCCACCATTGCTCTCAACTTCTCTGCTTCTTCTCTCAAAACACACAGGATATTCTAAATCACTTGCCAACATGGCCAGGCCATATGCAGCCTGGAATACCATTTTGCTCCCATCTAGCTACCCCACATTCACTACCCCACATACCATCATTCTCATGTTACATGCATATGGCCCTGAGAAAAAGGCTGTGATTTTTCCAGGACCGTGAAAAGCCCCAAGGTATGGCCAGGAAAGTGAGCTATTAGCCTTGGTTTCCCCATACTTTATAGATATAGCTGAAGTTTCCCTTGCCACTGGTTGAGTATAGACAAGAACAAGATTATTGGTCTCCAACTTCCTTACTCTTCCTCTCTCTTTTCTCTTTCACTCCTCAGAAATCTAACTTTTCCCAAATTAGATCGTCCTTCTACCTAGGGAAATAAGTCTTGGACCCATGTCATTATCTGCAGAAGGGTTCTCCCTCAGTACTTTAAAAAACACCTTGTGATTGGATCTCCTAAACTTGGTTCTTGACCTACCAATTGAGAGCTCATCTACTAAAAGAAACTGAATTTCAAGTCCTTAACTTCCTGCAAAATCCAGTTAAGATATCAGGTCCTTAATTTAAACTCTCTTTCAATGGTGTGAGTGGTTAAAATCACAATTTCTGGAGCCACATTGTCAACCTGCATCTCCATTCTGCCAGTGATGAGATATGTGACATTGGTTAAGATACGTGATCTCTCTGTGCTTCAGTTTCTTCATCAAAAACAAAAAGAATAATATAACCTACACTGCAGTGGTGTTGTGTTGTTGTGCTGATTAAATGAACCAGCATATGTAGAGTGTTTAGAACAGTGACACACACAAAGTAAGTGCCATGAAAATGTTGACTGTTATGTGAATTCTTCCTGGGACCATCCTAAGGGATGTTTCCAGCAGGAAAAGAGGGAGGTAGGAGAATTTAGGGCTAGGTGCTGATGGAAATGTCAGTACCAGGAAAGGTAAAAGAAAATTGCATAAATATCTTTTCAAATGTTTTTCTCTCTTATACTTACACAAAACAGTTAAAGAATAATGAAAGTCAACATAAAATTAAGTACTAAATTTTATTCTGCATATTGTATTCACTGTCAGTTCAGATAAAGGAAAGAGGAGAGGACTTTTAGCAGGTGTGTTCAGGGGAGTTTTTATGGCTGTCTGGGAAATCAAAGGATGGGCAGGGTTGGGCAAATAGAGGGGAGAGTGCAGATGCTGGAAGCAGAAATAGAAGAATCTTTAGAGTCAACACGTAAAATTGAGTGTACTTGAATATTGTCTTTGGTAACTTACTGATTTTATTCCTTAAAGATGGTTCAAAGGAATAAAAGGGAATGGACTAATAATTTTCTCATTGAGTGGAGGCAAGATTGAGCTGTATGTAGTTATTGACCAACTGATAGGCTCATTGAAGGTGATTGGTTGAGTGCTACTGTCACAGTTCTACTGTCATCTGATTTTCTGGAGATGAGGTCCATGAGAGAAGTTCTCATTTTCCCTTTTCAAAAAAAAAGTGGCAGAAAGGGGCTGGTGTGCCTGAGTGACTGCAAAGCCCATCAGCCTGAGAAGGGCTTCTCTTTCCCTTGTTCTGTTGGCTCACCTTCTTCACCCTTCTCAAATGCCGACCCTGAAGACCTTCTGTTTCACCCTTGAGCCTCCTTCAGGCTTCTTTTTGTCTCAGTGGACCTGAGTCCAGAATGAATTTTAAATGATTTGCTGGGAAAAACCAAGTTACAGTAAAAATATTGTGCAACCTCTTTCTGACCTTAGACGCTCTTAAACCATGAAGGATCAAGACTAAATGTATCAAGACTGGGACTGAACATTACTTCTGTAAAGTGAAAAACATGGGTAACAATCCTCTGTAAGGTTAATTCTAAGCCTCCACACAATAGTTGTGGCTTCTTTTACTTTTGTGTTTTGAGGATGGAAAAGGAAAGGAAAACGGGAAATGAATTATAATTGAATCACCTTAGGTGTAATTGTGTCTTCTAATTATAACTGAAAATCTGAGTTGCCCTTCAGATTTACCTATCATTACAGAGGAGCAAGAGAAAGTCAAGAGCATACCTTGCTACTGAGAATTCCAGCAATTTCATGGGTATCTAGTGCATTGGCTTGTTATTCTGTGTATAATCTTGTATTCCTAAGAGTCTCATGATTATTTTTAAGGGAGAAGCCAAGGAGTAACTAAGTCTAACAGCAGGAATTCTAATCTGAGTTTGCAATTCTATAAAACTTGTCATTGAAAAGGCAAACTCCCCAAAATTCCATCAAGAGGACTTGCCAAAATCCCAGCAAGTGTTCTGAGAACTTCCAGAGGAGCACTAGTTATTGGACAGATTTTAATTTGTGCAAACCCATTAACAAAATTCTCTAATTAAAAAAAAATCAATAGATGCTTGTGACATTAACCAGGAAAATCTAATAGAGGGCCATTAATTTTTTTTTCTATTCAATTAACTTGAACACAACATGATGGACTCAACAGATACTTTAATTAGATGCATATGAAAAGAAATTTTGCAAAATTAAACAGACTCTCTATTTGCAACTGATATGAGAGAAACCACAGTAAAAGATTTGTTCAAACCCTTAATGGCTGGTAATTTCCTTGAGAGGGACATGAATTCTTAGACAACATCCTTACAAATCAATCCTTCCTCAAGAGGCTGTCCTTTGTCAAGAAACAGTTCTCTGTGCTCCCTGTTTCCTTCTCAGTTCTTTATTTCTGGGAGAGATATTCATGTGGGACACACAAAAGGAAAATTCAAGGGGCTGTTTACCAAGCTCACTATTCCAGGCTCCTCATAGTGAAAATGACCCAAAATAAATGTCCCTAATTTACAGGGTGAGTATGTGTCCAAGCTTGCCATGGGCAGTCTTAATTTATGCCTGTTTTCTTGCCATAATTATTAATAGCACTCCTTTATGCTCTGAATAGTGTTCTGGTTTAGACAATAAATTATAAAGTCTTCTTACTAATTTGTCAGCCATTCCCACTACCTGTATCATACTATTAAGCTTTTGGTAGAAATTTAAGTTTTCCCTGCAGATAAGAAAAAGTTAAAATTTGAGAAATTGGTGAGTGCCCATTCGTGCCTATGTGAGAGGCATGTAATGGAAGTTTGTCCACTTCCTCATTTAGTTGTTTTATTCTTTGTCCCTGGCTGTCCATCCTCCACTCTACCTCCAACACTTTTACATTTAGGATTAGTGCTGAAATCTTATGAGATGAACTTAAGAGAATTCCCATTAAGGAGGCTCCCAAATCTGAGACAGTCCTGTCCTCTTTAATTTAATGAATTATACTCATCTTTTAGTTATGAATGAAGTAACAACATATTGCATAGGCTTGAGATGAAGAGCTATATATAAAATGTCACATAGTCATCACACCAGCCTCCGAGATGGTTCCCAATAACGCCTGCTTCCTGACATTCACACTCTTGTGTGGTTCCATCCCCACTGTACCAGGGTTGGTCTGCATGACCAATAAACGATGGTTTATCATCCCAAGATTAGTCAGTAAAAGATGGTTTTTTTACCATTTTGTGTGCTCTACTGTTAACCTGATCTCCCTCTCTCTTTCAGATTACTTGTTCTGGGGGAAGACATGTTGACAGTGATATTCTGAAAAGGCCAAGGAAGATACCTGCATAGCAAGAACTGAAGACTCTGGTCAGCAGAGAGCAAGGAACTGAGAGGGAACAACCGACCATGAGCTTGAGTGCACTCTCCAGCCCCCATTCAGCCTTGAGATGACCGCAGCCTTGACCAACAGCTAGACTGAGACTTTGCGAGGAACCCTGATCTAGAGCCATCCAGATTCCTAACCCAAAAAAAACGAGTGAGCTAATAAATGTTTGTTGTTTTCATGTGCTAAGTTTTGGGACAAATTGATAGCAATAGCTAAATGGTGACAGCCAAAAACTCTGCCTGCTGGGAGAATGTTGTCAGACAAGGTTAACTCAGTGCCCAAAAAAGTTAATAGCAGGAGCCATGAATCAAATAGAGATTATAGGGGCATAATCCATCCATCTATTCATTCTGCAAACATTGATTGATCATCTTCCATGTGTCAGGCCCCACACCAGGCACTGTACTAGGAGCTGAGGATATAGGAATGCACACTTGCCTTCAAGGAGTTTGGAGGCTAGTAAAATCTGAGAGAAACAGGAAAATTATCAATAAATTTCTGAGCACAGGTCTATTTGCAATGACAAGCATGTGAAAGTGGATGTAAGGCCATTAAACATTACATATATTGTGAACACTTAAAATTTGTATTGTTCCCACTTATTTTATGCATGCAAATAAGTAGTATTTAAAAACTAAATGATTCACCCAGACAATAGATAGGAATATTGGACCCTATGTAATAAATTTAAGAATTTTGTTTGGAGAGTAACCAAAATAAGGGTATGAACAATATAACTGAGAAATTTGCATATAAATATGATAGAAAGATTGGTTTTAGTTGAGCACTAGGCTCATGGTAATAGATTGAGTCTGGGTCAATACCAGTGGGCGGCAGTCAGTGAGGGAAACTAGCTCTGAAAATTTGGTAGACTTTCTCAATTTGATCATAAAAATGGGAGCCATGGCTATTTAGTCTTAAAATCCCAAGTCCAAAACTTTCTTCAGTGGCCTGAAAGATGCAATTTGCTGCCTCATCTTTCTATCCATTCACATACATTAAGTGATGATAATGATACTTAGCTATTTCAGGAAGGTTTTAAAAATAAATCAAATTGTGTTGGATAAAACATAGGCAAGAGAGAATTATTACCTGAATGAGAATGTGTTTTTCCATTTACTGTGCTGTGTCATCTTTAAGGAAACTTAAGGGAATTCCTGGCCATGATGGTATAATCCACATTCACTGAGGCATTGCCCTTCCCGTTTTCAGAGTCAGGATGATTTTCGTGCTTCTACCTGCAGTGCCAGGGATGGACTTGCTCTGCACACTAATGAAGAATCAGTGCAGACAAATCCCAAGTAATCACCATTCTTTTCTTCTTCCCTTCTCTCCCCAAAGCTTAAACTAATAATAATAACCATTTTAAAGCTTCCTCCTGGGAAACTCGGGCCTGACTGCAAGGGAAATCAATTGTTCTTGGGACAGCTATTATTGTATGAATTAATCACCACTATTTGCAATTACTGTACCGTACAATTATCACTAATATTTATGCCACTCTGGCTGCTGCTAGAGACTGCATCGTCTTTGCTGCTAGAACAGAGGCAGTGTGGAAAAATAAATGAAACCGAAATGTGCGGGTGACAGGTTGGGGGGGAGGATCCGATTCTCCCACTGTCAGGCCAGAATGCATTAAACAGCCACTGCCTGCTCGTGTCACAACAGTATCCCACTCAGAGCTGGAAGTTTTCCTTTGAAGACAAGAAATGAACTCAAATAGGTTTGAAAGGATACAATGTAGAATCATTCTAAGCCTTAAAAATCTGTTTTCTGAACCTGAGGAACTCAGTTCTCCTAAAGCATATGATTCTTTTCATGCAAAATATATATTTATCTGTCACTCCCTGTTTTAGAATGAGCATCCTGGGATGCAGGGATTAGACTCTCCATGGTTACACACCTGTCTGTGCTAGTGAGAGACACTCGGCAGCCTTTCCGGAGAATAACATACCAGATTTTGGACATTGGATATCACCAAGTAATTAACCAATGACCAGTCTTTTTAAAAATCAATTTGTTAAGTATCAATTTATAATTTAAAGATTTTTAATTTTTAAATTTTTATTGTGAAGTAATATCAGACTTTCAAGAAGGTTGAAGAAATAAAAAAAAAAAAAAAAAATCTGTCTAACCTTCACCCAGATCCCCTAAAGGTTCACATAACACATAATCACGATGCAATTGTCAAAATCAGGGAAATAATATTAAATCAATAACATTATCTAATTTACAGGCCATCTTCAAATTTTGCACATTGTCCTATTAAAGTCATTTTTTTCTGGTTGAACTTTAAATCCAGGATGCCACATTGCACGCAGTTGTCTAAAGTCTACTTTAACCTGGAACAGATCCTCAGACTTTGTCTTTAATACCCTGATGCCTTTGAAAAGTGTCCCCGATTATTTGCAGAATGTCTCTCAATTTGCGTTTCTTTGAGATTTCTCCTCAAGATTAGATTCAGGTTATGGATCTGGGTCAGAAAAACCACAAAAACGTAGTAGTGTCTTTCTCAGTGTGTCATATCATGTGACACATGATGCTCCTGGTGAAGTTATTTTTAAACATTTTATTTTGAGAAAATTGTAAATTCAAATGCAGTTGTAAGGAATAATGCAGATAGTCCCCAAACATCCTTTACTATTTCTACCAACAACAACTTCCAAAAGTACAGTACAATATCATGACCAGGATTTTGATGTTGATACAGTCAAGATACAGAACACTTCCATCACCATAAGGATCCCTCGTCTTGTCCTTTTACAGCAGCACCCACTTCCCTCATACCCTCCGCTGCCTTCTCAACCCTAGACAACCACTGGTCTGTTCTCCAGTCCTGCAATTTTATCATTTCAAGAATGCCATATAAATGGAATTATATAGTGTGTAAGCGTTTGGGACCGGCCTTTTTTAACTCAGCAGGATTCCCTGGAGATTCATTCATGATGTTGAGTGTATAAATAGTTCATTCCTTTTTATTGCTGAGTAGTATTCCATGGTATGGATATACCACAGTTTGTTTAACCATTCATTCATTAAAAGATATCTGGGTTATTTCCAGCTTTAGTGCTTTTACGAATAATACTGCTATAAACATTTTTTTACAGGTTTGTATAAACATAAGTTTTATTTCTCTGGGATGAATGTCCAGTAGCACTGTTGCTGGGTAGTATGGTAGTTTCATGTTTAGTTTTTCTTTTCTAGATTTTGATTATTTTTCATTTTTTATTAAGAAACTGTCCACCTGTTTTCCAGAGTGGCTGTACCATTTTATATTCTCACCAGCAATGTATGCATGATGCAGCTTTTCCTCATTGTAAACAGCATTTGGTATTGTAACTTTTTAATTTTAGCCATTCTGATAGATGTGTAGTGATATCTTGTGATTTCAATTTGCACTTCTCTAATGATTAATGATGTTGAACATATTTTCCTGTGCTAGTTTGCCATCAGCATAGACTCTTCAGAGAAATTTCTGTTTATATATTTTGCCCATGTTCTAATTAGATTGTTTTTCTGTTGTATTTTGAGAGGTCTTCACATATTCTAGATACTAGTTATTTATCAGATATCTGGTGTGCAAATATATTTTCCCAGACTATACCTTGTCTTTTCATCCTGTTAACAGAGTCGTTCACAGAGCAAAAGTTTTTAATTTTGCTCAAACCCAATTTATCAATTTTTCCTTGGATAGATCTTGTTTCTGGTGTCAAATCTGAAAAATACTTGGTTTAGCCCTAGATCCTGAAGATTTTCCCCTATGTTTTTCCCAAAAAAATTTTATAGTTTTATATTTTTCATTTAAGTCCATAATCTATTTTGGGTTAGTTTTTATCTAAGGAGTGAGACTTAGGTTCAGGTTCAGGTTTTTTGTTTTTTTGTTTTCTGTTTTGTCCTATGAATGTCCACCTGCTCCAGCACCATTTGTTGAAAAGGCTGTCTTTCCTTCACTTTTGCATCTTTGTCAAAAAAATTTGAGTCTATTTGTGTGAGACTGTTTCTGAGCTATTTCATTCAGTTGATCTATCTGTTTACCCCTCCACCAACATACACCACAAAGCCTTGATTACTGTAGCTACGTGCAGAGTGCACTGAATCCTGTCTCTTTTTATTCTTTTTCGGAAAGTTTCTATATATTCTAGTTCCTTTGACTTTCTATACTCATTTTAGAATAATCTTATTTATATCTAGGAAATATCTTGCTGGGATTTTGAACTTGCATATCAATTTGGGGAGAATTCACAGCTTTACTATATTGTATCTTCCAATCTATGGCCATGGTACATTGCTCCATATTTAGATCTTCTTTTGTTTTGTTCATCAGTATTTTGGAGTTTTCAGCACATAAGTTGTGTACTTGTTTTGTGAGATTTACACCCAACTATTTCATTTGCTTTTTTAGATTGTCAATGCTATTTTATTTTCAGTTTTGGTGTTCATACTTTCATTACCAGCATTTAGAAATACAATCAATTTTTAAAAAATTTTTTTCTAATAGAAAAGTTGTGAGTTTACAAAACAATCAAGCATACTATCCAGGATTTCCATGCATCGCTTTACCACCTACAACTGCTTTTTATATGTTATTTATTTATCCCATGTCCTTGCTGAACTCAGTAAGTTATAGTTTTTCTTGAAGATTCCTTGGAAATTTATATGTAGACAACCATGCCATATAAAAAGAGGGGCAGTTTCTTCTTTCCCTACCAATATACCTTTTATTACTTTTTCACCTTATTGTGCTGACCAGAATTTTAGTTTTGCGTTTAATAAGAGTGATGAGTGGAGACATCCTTACCCTTCAATCTTAAGGCAAAAGCCTTCAGATTTTCACTATTAAATATAACGTTAGATGCAGGTTTTTTGTAAATGTTCTTTATCCTATTTTTATCATTTATGGGTGTTGAATTTTGTCAAATACCTTGTCTGCATTAATTGATATAATCATGTGATTTTCATTGTTTTGTCTATTAATATGATAGGCTACATTGACTGATTTTTTTTAATATCACACCTGTCTTGACTTTCTGGAATAAACCCCACTTGGTCATGATGTATAATTATTTTCTATTTTTCTGAATTGTATTTGTTAATATTTTGTTAAGGATTTTTATGGGCATATTCACGAGGGATAACATGAATAACTATCGGTCATAGTTTTTCTTTTTTTTGTAAGGTCTTTGTCAGGTTTTGGTGTCAGAGTAACACTAACGTCATAAAATGAATGGGAAGTGTTCCCATCTTTTCTACTTTCTGGAAGAAGTTGTTTATAAGTAGTTTTAATTCTTCTTTAAACATATGGTGAAGTCTCCAGTGAAACCATCTGAGCATGGAGATTTCTTTTTTGTGAGATTTTGAATCATTAATTCATAGTTATAGAATTATTTAAATTGTCTATTTCATATTGTATGAGTAGTCATACTTAATGTTTTTTGAGAAATTGGTCCTTTTCATCTAAGTTGTAAAATTTATGTATGTAGAGTTGTTAGTGGTATTGACTTGTTATCATTTATCTTCAGGGAAAGAAGTAAATTTTGGCCACTTGGTTAAGGCAGTATCTGCCATGTTCCTTCACTATAAATTTACTATTTTCCCCTTTGTAGTTAGTAAGTCTTTCATGGGGAAATATTTTGATGTTATACAACTATATTTTTTCTCAACATATTTTTGCTCACTAATTTAGCATCCGTTGATGATTCTTGCCTGAAACAGTTATTAATGTGCTCTTTGCCAAAGGGTGATTTTTTTAAATTTAATCATTCCTTTTATTTATTAGTTAGAATTCTACTTTAAGGAAGAGCTTTCTCCCTCATGAGTCCATATTGATATAAAAAGTCATTATTATTTTCATATCAATATGGACTCATGGAGTCTTTTATTTTATTCTATAGATTATAATTTATTATTATTATTATTTATTCTGTTTGCTCAAATTGTTCCAGATGTCATCACTGAAACTCTTCAAACTGACTTCTATAACTTTAGAAATGTACCTTCCCTCTTTTCTTTCTTTCTTTTTTTTTTTTTTTTAGCATTTCTGGAATTAAACAATTGCAAGTTATTTTTTTTTTTGCCTGCCTCTTCTCGGGAACCAGTAATTGTCCAAAGATCTCTGGTTACTTTTATTAGATAATGCAGTTTAGAAAACAAGATCTGAGTGCTAGGTCTGCTTATAGATACTGTGATGTCATTGTTTCTAAGTCCTTTCAGCAGACAGAGCTAGTGAATGTATCTAAATAGACACATATATGCATCTCTATCTATAATTACATCTTTATATGTATATATACATATATACACATATGTACATAAGTATACATTTTCATAGACATAAATACATACATATATATGCATATGTTAAACTACGATAGCTCCAATTCCAATTCAACACCACAGGGGTTTGTTTGTTATAGAGTTTCTCTTTTCCTTATTTTTAACTTCTGTCTCTGAAACCTGGTCTCAATATTTACAATATTTTAATTATTTGTTCACTCCTAGAAATCACATAAAATAACTTTAGAATTCATAAACCTTATCTCTATGAAAAACAAAGCTACTTACTTGAATACACTATTTATGTACACTTCTTTGTCTTTAGCCTTGGAGTTATAGTGAAAAACACTGTTTTCCAAAGTTACTTAGCTTTCCTAACCAACCCTCTAGTGTTGTTATGCTGTTCATATGGAACAGAATTAGAATACTTTCTTTCTGTTTTTATTATGTTTTGAGATCACCTACCATACCTGTTGATTTTAATTATTTTTTTAGTGTGAGTATGTGAAATATAAACATGGATCTAATAGTTCTAACTATGTAAAAAGATGTACTCAGAGCAGTGCCACTCTCCCCAATACTGATTAAATTTTTCCTATTTCCCTGTCTTTTCCACCCCATTCCCATTCAGCTTCTATGGGTGAGCAATGTCAATATTTTCTGGTTTGTTCTTTCTGTATTTCCTTTTCACAAATGAGCAGATACAAGCATGTTTTCTTATGTCTACTTCTTTTTTACACAAAAGTAACATATTATAGATATCCTTTCGATTTTTTCTCTTTTTCTGTGAATATATCCTAGAAATCCCTCCATATCTTTTTATAGAAATCTCCCTCATCACCTTTTAAAATGACATCATATCCTATTGTATGGATTCAACTACTTGTCTATGTATTGACATTTAGTTTGTTTCCAATACTTTGGAATTATAAATAATATTGTATTGAATAAACTCATGCAAATTTATTTTTATATTGTTGTAGGTATATCCTCAAGGTAAATTCCTATGAGTGGGATTACTGGGTTGAAAAGTAAGTGGATATGTAGCTATGTTATATATAGCCAAAGTCCCTCCCGGTTCGTATATGCGTTCCCACTGCAATGAATGACTGTGCCCCATGGAATTGCTCACATAATATATTGACAGACTTTTAAACATTTTGCCAATCTGATCAGTGAGAAATGGTACTTTAGTGTAGCTTAATTTGCATTTCTATAATTATAAGTGAGGTTGAACAGGGTTTTGTATGTTTAAGGACCATTTTTAGTGTTTTTGTGAGTAGTCTATGTATTTTCTCATTTTTCTATCAATATTTGGTCCTTTCTCTCTCAATTTTAAGAGTTTTTTTAGGTTATTAGGATATCAGGAACTTTAACTGAATTGTGCTGGAAGTGTTTTCTCCCAGTTTGCCAGTTGTCTTTTGAGAACTTTGTTTATGGTGGGCTTTATTATCCTTGCTTTTTTAAACTTAATATATCATAAAATTTATCATCTTTTATTTGCTCTAAATTTTTAAGTCATATTCAGAAACCCTTTCCCTACATTGAAGTTAAAGAAAAATTTAACTATGTCTTCCTTTCATACTATATGGTTTCATTTTTTTCATTTAGATCCCTGATCTACTTAAAATTTATTCCTGTGGATGGTGTAAGGTATGGATCTAATTTTACCTTTTTCCAAATAGCTACTGTTGTTCCAGGACCATTTATTTTAAAGCTCATCTTTTCCACAGTGATTTAAGATGATCCCTTTGCCATGAACCAAATTCCCATATGTATAAAGGTCTATTTTTGGACATTCTGTTTCATCGGTCTATTTGGCTAGTCATGCTCCAGTATCATACTGTCAAACATCTCATTTCCTTGCCAGGGAATGTGAACACATTAACAGTCTTCTGAAATATGACAACCCATTGGGAAGGACATGAGTCCATAGCCTTTGTCTTATTGCACTTCCCATTGTCATGGGACTTTGTTTCCTCACCTTTCTGAGGCTCAGTTCTAACATTTGTGAATTAGAGATAATAACAACATATAGTTCAAACATTTGTGATGATTAAATGAAGTAATGTTATGTGGCACTACACTGTTATTATTGTTCTTCATTTTAATGGCATGGGAATATATGCTGGTTTTTAAGATATCACTTCCTCCAATCAGACAGAGATGGGTTCCACTCACATATTGAGCTTATGACCTTGGACAAGGTAACTTAGCCTTTCTGAATCTTAGATTTCCCATTCATAAATGGAGATAATAATTATAATTACAGCACCAGATTGTAAGGATTTATTATAATAATGCATGTAAAGCACTTAACATAATATCTGACACATAACTGATGCTTGATTAATGTTAGATTTTTGCCTTTATTGATCTATTGTGTAGCTCTAGTGGAGTGGGAGAATAGCCCATTTCCAGAGTTTCAAATATGTTTGCAGAGGCTCCTCTGTGTCCACATCACACTCACTTCAGTGAAATTCAACATATCTAGTAACCAGTTTCATGAAAAAGTTATAAACAGTTTGCTTTATAATGAAGGTCTTTCAAAATATTCATTTGTTAGCTTAGCCCCTTGTAGACACACAGCTCCACTCTCTGTTGCCCGAGCACGTGTGTTTGGCGGCATTCACTCTTGGTCTCTGTCTGGTGCATAGAACACGTATTAAATAACAAGGCCTGATTGTGGTATATTGAGCCCTTCAGTCTGCATCCTTGAGGGAGAATCAACATGTCTTTAATTCTGAAAAGCTCTGTATTTTGCCTAGTTCGTTGTCATGCTTTGTGTCACAAAGCCAGACCCTGGACGTTCTTAGAGGTAACTTACAGAAGAAGTTCTTCATTAGGAATGATATGTGCTTTCTGCCACTTTTCAAATTATTCTTTTCTGCAGAGGGTTAATTTCAAGGGATGTAAAACAAACAAGCCCAAACGTTTCTGTTTTATAATTAGCTTTACAACTCAGTGCAAATCTTGTTGCTATTGATTGTTCCTCAAAGATATGAATTTATCATAGCCTTAATTCTTTGTGGAAAATTCTCAATTACAATATTTCTTCTTTACATGCTCCTGAATCCATGGTTTGAATTAAACATGTACTTTCTGTCACTCCCTCCTTTCTCCTAACCTTGTTTCCCCCAGCCTTCTGCCTGGCTGGTCATAGGAAATATTTTGGAGTCTTTCCTACTTGAACTCATGAAATTTATCCTTTATTAATACCCTGTGGCATCCAACAACTTCAAGGTTACAGGAGAACAAGAATGGCATTAAAAATTTAGAACTGAAGAACTAACTAGAACAGAGCAGGACATTTTCCTTCACCTCTTTCCCTCTCTCGGCAGCATGGGGGATTTGCCAATGCCAAGCAAAATGGGGCAAGGGCACCAACTGGAAAGGCCAAGAGAGATCAACAAATCAGACAGAAGCGTTCAGCTGTATTTTCTGATCCTTGTTTTCTACCCAAAGAAAATGAAAGACTTAAAAAAAATACAAATTATCTAGTAAAGGATCATAAAGATTATCTAGCAAGGGTTCAGGCTCTCTTACTCAGATGAGAAAGCTGAGGTCCTGAGAGGTAAAAATAATTGATCAAAGTTCACACAGGGACACGATGGATAGTTTAGGGCATTTACCAGCACAACATAAAATAATTAGGAAGAGGCAATTTAAAGAACATATCATGAGTCTTGAAACTAAGATTTTCGCAAAGCTTTATCTTCATAAATTTTCAAGTTTGACATATAATCGTACAACCAGAAAGAAGGAAATGTGTGAAACCACCCATAAACTTTTTGCAAAATTCTCATTAAGATTGCAACAATTTTCCTCTTAACTCCTAATCATACAAGAGGAATTTAATCCCACCTCTTGGATCTGCAAGATCCGTCAAGCACATGCTGTATTCCAACACATCCTCTCCTGCACTTGATTAACGGCACACACATGTCCATGCTGGACTTTTTCATGAAGTGACTTAAACAATTAGTTTACATTTATTCCCATAAATATTTTCCCAACTAGATTAAAGAATACTATCAATAGGGGCTGCATGCTTTGATTCTTTCTTGCTCTACCATGCCTAACTTAGTTTTAATCCCTAATAGATGCTCAATAAGTACGTGTTAATCCACTGACAACTGCTTATTTTCATGCGTGTCTTTGACTACTTTGCCTTTCACCCTGAATTGCACTGGTAGAAAAATAACACACTTGTCTGATGATCCCTCCGTTCTGGAAACAAATGAGTCCCTTAGTGTATACAAACCCTCCTAAGAAAACTTGCATCTTCTCTGGTTAATTAATGCCAGATTTTAAAAAATTTTCTAAGTTCACATTTGTGTCTTTCAATCTCAAGACACTTGCAAGCTTGTGTGTAAAGATGTAATTGTTGTTCTACTATTGATTTATGAAAAAAAAATATTCCTTTCTTATTAGAGAAGGCAGCTAATGTAAGGGCAACTGAGTCGCTGAACAAGTTCATTCCAAGAAACAGATCTGAATTCCAATAGTGTAGGAAATCCTATAATACATTAAAATGTTTCAAATAAGGCCTGATGAATGCATCACAGTTAAAAATAATTCAATCTGTCCTGATGATTGATTTGAACCACAAGATAGAGACTGGCAGCTAAGTCCCTTTTCTCTGTCTCCCAAATATCTTCCATGCAATGAAGATTAATTCCTTTCATTGTTTTTGATGAAATAACAAGAGAGTCATAAAACATAACAGAGCAAGAGGAACCTGACAAAGCATGCATTTGATTAATTGCCTTAATAGATTGTAGGTGCTGACTGAAGAAGTTTTTTTGTTTTTTTCAAAACTCCTTTCTCAATGTTTTAAGATGTAAAGGGAAAAAAATATATATTTAACAACCCACAACTGTATGAGGAAAAAACCCAAACACAAAATGCATGTGCCAGAAATGCTCAAAGCATGAAAGGTCTGTTATCTGTTTAGGGTCTCTGGGTTACAGCAGGCTTTTGGGATTGATCTGTCAGTCAGGACAGGAGGATAACTAACCATATCAACCTCTGGATTCTCCTTTCTCCAGTGATGACCTGCTTGTCTTTTGCAGAACAGAGGTCTAAATTTTTCAGAGAAAACACAACACCCATTCTCAGTGGCACCTGTCCCTACATTTTCTTTTTTTTTAAATCAATTTTATTGATCCATTTTAATAAAGCATAAAGCCATCCAAACTATACAATCAATGGTATTTGGTATAATTATGTAGTTGTGCATTCATCACTTCAATCATTTTTAGAACATGTTCATTATTTCAATAATATTATTAATAAATAAAAAACAGACAAACAAAAAAAATTCATCATCTCTAATCTCTCTATGCCTCCCCTGCCATACATAGCTGCATTTCTGTTTCCATATTTCTAGCTGATTTGTATTTATATTTTGTAAAAACAGTCTTATATTTGCAATATTACCCATATTTGCATTTCACATGAGGTTTCACTATGTTATACAGTCCCATGCTATGTTTTTTTAGCTTTCCTTCTAGTAACATGTGTCCTTAGACTTTTCTTTTCAACCACTGTCATACCATATAATAGCTCTGATAATTACAAACACTATGATGTGCTTTCACCATTTCTATTCATTTTCAAAGATTTACAAACAATCTTTTTAACAATTCTGCACAGATTGATCCCCAGCTTTTCATTCTCTACACTCATTCAATTTTCTGGTCATCTATATTCTAATTATTAACTCCATCAGTTCACACAATATATATAGTTCCTAATAGTGCAATGATACAGTATTTGGCCTCGTGTATCTTGCTCGCTTCAATCAACATAATGTCCTCCAGTTTCATCCATATTGTCATATACTTCACGACTTCATTTCTTCTTACAGCTGCATAATATTCCATCGTGTGTCTACATCACAATTTGTTTATCCATTCATTGGTTGATTGTCTCGTGTTGAACTACCCTTGCATACCTGCGATAAAAATGTGCTTCTGGATTCAGTTTGCAAGCATTTTGTTGAGGATTTTTGCATCTATATTCATTAGAGATATTGGTCTGCAATTTTTTTTCATAGTATCTTTATAGGGTTTTGGTATTAGGGTGATGTTGGCTTCATAGAATTAATTTGATACCATTTCTTCCTGTTCAATTTTTTGGAAGAACTTGAGCAAGATTGGTATTAGATCATCTTTGAATGATTGTTAAAATTCACCTGTGAAGCCTTCTGGTCCTGATCTTTTCATTTTGGGGAGGTTTTTGATGATTGTTTAAATTTTTTAATTTATTATTGGTTTGTTGAGGTCTTCTATTTCTTCTAAGGTCAGTGTAGGTTGTTCATGTGTTTCTAGGAATTTGTTCATCTCATCTACATTGTCCATTTATTGGGTGAGCAGGTGTTCATAGTATCCTCTTATGATCTCTCATTTCTGCGTGTTCAGTGGTAATGTCTCCCCCTCACTTCAGATTTTATTTCATTCCATCTTCTCTCTTTTTTTTGTCAGTCTAGCTAAGGGTTTGTTGATTTTGTTGAACTTCTCAAAGAACCAACTTTTGGTTTTGTTGATTCTTTCTACTGTTTTTTGTTGGTGGTGGTCTTGATTTCATATATTTCTGCTCTGATCTTTACTAAATTTCTTTCCTTCAGCTTGGTTTGGAATTAGTTTGCTGTTCTTTTTCTAGTTCATCCAGGTATGCAGTTAGATATTCAACTTAAGCTTTTTCTTCTTTTAAAATGTAAGCATCGAGGCTATAAATTTCCCACTCAGCACTGTCTTTTCAGTGTCCCATTAGTTTTAATATGTTGTGCTCTCATTTTCATTTGTTTCAAGATATATAATGAATTCTTTGGCAATTTTTTCTTTGACTCACTGATTATTTAAGAGTGTATTGTTTAATCTCCATGTATTTGTTAATTTTTCCTTTTTCCATCCACTATTGATTTTCAGCTACATTCCATTATGATCAGTGAAAGTGTTTTGTATAATTTCAATCTCTTAAAATTTATTGAGACCTGTCTTTTGACCCAACATATGGTCTACCCTATAGAAGGATCCATGAGCACTTAAAAGAAGGTATATCCTTATGTTTTGGGGTGTAATGTTGTATAAATGTCTGTTAGGTCTAGTTCACTTATCATATTATTCAAGCTGTTTCTTTATTTATCCTCTGTCCAGTTGTTCAATGAAATTCTGAGAGTCGTGTATTGAAGTCTCCAACTATTATTGTAGAGACATCTATTTCTCCCTTCAGTTTTGCCTGTGTGTGCAACATGTATCTTGGGGCACCCAGGTTAGGTTCATAAATATTTATTGTAGTTATTTCTTGGAGAATTGCCCCTTTTATTGATATATAATGACCTTCTCAATCTCTCATAACAATTTTGCATTTAAAATCTATTTTGCCTGATATTAGTATCATTACTCCAGCTCTTTTTTGGTTACTATTTGCCTGAAATATCTTTTTCCAACCTTCTGCTTTTAATCTGATTGTGCCCTTACATCTGAGGTGAGTCTCTTGTAGACAGCATTTGGATGGCTCATACTTTTTTATTCATTCTATCAGTCTATGTCTTTTGATTGGGGAATTCAAACCATTGACACTTAATATTATTAATGTAAATGCATTGCTTTGTCCATTTTATTTGTTGACTTTCTATTGTCATGTATTACCATGATTTGGGTTTTACCCCTTAATTTACCCTTCCTAATAAACTTCATTCTATACTTTTCTCCAAATCTCTCACCCTTGTATTTTTCCTTTCAAGCTGCAGCACTCCCTTTAGTATCTCTTATAAATCTGGTCTTCTGGTAACATATCCTCTCAGTTTTTGTTTGTCTGTGAAGAGTGTGAATTCACCCTCATTTTTGAGGAACAGTTTTGCTGGATACAGAATTCTTAGCTGGCAGTTTTTCTTTTTCTTTACATTAAATATATCATACCACTTTCTTCTTGCTTCCATGGTTTCTGATGAGAGGTCTGCACTTAATCTTATTGACATTTCCTTGTATGTGATGCTTTGTTTTTTACTTCCTAACTTCAGAATCCTTTCTTTATCTCTGATATTTGTTATTCTGAATAGTAGGTGTCTCAGGATAGGTCTATTGGGATTTATTCTGTTTGGGGTGCATTGTCCTTCTTGGATATTGATATTTATGTCTTTCATGAGGTTTGGGAAGTTTTTGGTCATTATTTCCTAAAATAGCCTTTCTGTTCCTTTTCCTTTCTCTTCTCCTTCTGGGATACTGATAATGTTATTTTGTGCATTTCGCATTGTCACTCAATTTCTTGAGACCTTGTTCCATTTTTTTCATTCTTTTCTCTTTCTGTTCTTCTGTCTTTTTCAATTCAGATGCTCTGGCCTCAAAATCACTAATTCTGTCTTCAAGCAATTCAAATCTGTTGTTACATGCCTCTAATAGATTTTTATCCATTCATGGTGTCTTTCATTTCCATAAGGTCTGTTACTTTTCCTTGCAGGCTTTCAAATTGTTCTTTATGCTCACTCAGTGTCTTCTTAACATCCTTTATCTCTTTAGCCATATTTTCCTTCAAGTCTTTGAATTGATTTAGAGATTTTTGTGATTATCATTGATTAGTTGTCTTAAATCCTGTATCTTATTAGACTATTTGGTTTGTTCCTTTGGCTGGGCCATCTCTTCCTGTTTCCTAGTATGGCCTGTAATTTTTTTTCCCATCTATCTAAGCATCTGAATATGTTGGTGTGTTTATTCTGATGGTCAATTTCTCTCTCTTGCCTAGTGTTTTATTTTTTTCACAGCTCTTAGATTTTTAGTTCAGCTCATTCTAAGTATTTAAAATTGCCCAGCTTAAGTTATCAAAATCAGGCCAGCAACTCACTAATGGAGCACAGATTTTCTCTCCGGTGTGGGGTTTAAGAGAGATTCAATTGAAGTTTTTCTCCTTGCATATTCCTGGCCTGCCTGTAGATGGAGTCCAAGGTCAAACATTTCCATGGAGGTGTTTCTTTCAGCCTCCACTTTCTTGTGTTTTGGTTCTGGCCTGAGTGGATATTTAAAGCAAGCTCTGCTGGCAGAATTCACTTAATAGGAGCCCTCTGATGCACCCTCCCTCTTTGCCTTTAACAGCTGACAGGAAGACATCTGAGATTTCCTAGTTTTCAGCTGCAGTGGGCCACGGGTTTTACCCAGGCTTAATGTCTTGAGGATGAGGGAAGGGAGCTCTTCCCGGCCACTGTAAAGGTTCAGTAACTCACATTTGTTGTTTTGGGGTCTTTGTCTCTCTGTCCCTAGCCCTCCTGGGGTTTGCACAGCACTGTTCTGGTCTGTGACCCCAAAGCAGGTCCCTTGGACAGCTTTTGGTCTTTTTTCCATTGTTTTTGTGAGAGAGTTGAGCTCTGCCTGCCTACTCCAACACCATCTTCCTGGAACTTTCCACATTTTCTTAACACTGGTCCCGACCCAGATGGGCTTTGTCATGAGAGCCTGTCAGGATATCATGGGTAGTAAGATAATCTGGAGCAGGGGTTCTTAAGCTTTTTTGTTCCACAGACCCCTTTGCCAGTCAGGAAAAACCATGGGCCCCTTACTAATTCCACACTATACTGTGTATTATTTAATAAATATATCACATCTGCACCAACATGTCCCCACAAGAAAAATGTTGTTTTTGAATTTTCAATTCAAGCTCACAGACACCCTGAAATCTTTCCATGGATCCCTGGTTAAGAGCCCTGGTCTAGAGACTCAAGAATTGGCCACTGATCTAGATTCAGTTGGCTGAGTCTACATCAATCAGAGTTTAAGGCTTTCAGAGTCTTATCTTTACTGTTCTGTGTTGTAATCCTAAAATATATGACTTTCCCTACTTATATGGATTTATTCATTCTTTTATTAATTTATATTTCTCATTTGTCTACCATGCGGTAGACCTTGGAATACAGCAATTAACATGAGACACCTGATTCCTTCCCTCAGAGAATGTATAGCCTATTTAGTGACACAGCCATAAAATATGTCATTTCAACAAATTGTGATGAGTTAGTTATGATAGTGGGAACATAGGGCTTTTATAGGAACATTTATCAGATGCTGGTAGGCCTAACCTCCTCTGGAAGGTTAAGGAAGACAAATCATATGCACAGAGAAATTTTTAAGCTAAAACATAAAATTGAGATGGGCTTAGCCAGGAAGAGTGGTAATGATTCGGTGGTGGATGAATTGTGTGGCAGCCATCCTCAACTTCTTCCTTATTCGAAAATCCCAAATACCGAGAAATCCCATTAGAGTAATTCTGCAATAGCTTATATGAAACCAACCTTCCAAAAGAAAGCAATTACAAGCTCTGGATAAATATAAAAAGCAGTTTTTTGAAGGCACTGAAGAAATGCCAAAGTCAGGAAGAAACTTGAGAAGAGAGAGAAGAAAGAGAGAAAGAGAGAGAGCATGGAGCCAAAAAAGCAATCAATATTTGAAGAAATAATAACAAAAAATTCCCAACATAAGATGATATAAGTTGATTAGAAAATCTTTGGATGTATAAATAGAAAGAAAACAATACCTAGGCACAGGTTACTAAAATTTCTTAAAATCGAAAGTAAAGAGAAAAATTCAAAAGCCACCAGAGGAAAACAGAAACACATCACACACAAGGATAAATAGTGGTTGACTTCTCAACACAAACAATTGAGGTCAGAAGACAATGAATTGGAATATCTAAAGTGCTGAAAGAAAAAAAAACATAACTCAAATTCTGCAAACAATAAGAATATTCCTCACAAGTGAAGGTGAAATGACATTTTCTTAAAAATAAAATTTGAGAGAATTTGTCATCATCAAACCTTCATTATAACAAAAACTAAAAGAAGTTCTTCAGATTGAAGGGAAAGCATTCAACTGAGGACACCGGTCCTTGTTGCTGTTCTGGCAGCAAGTGATACAGCTCAAAAATGCTATTTTATTGCCTGCTCTTCCTGACACCGGGGTACCAACTGATGCCATTTAGAAGCAGATTCTCAGACAGAGTTTAGCATCAGGATGCTTATTTGGAGATGCCCTTGGGGTCAACACCTGTGAAAGAAAGGAAGAAGCAGCAGAATTTGACAGAGTAAGAAGCTGAAACATAACGCCTCAGCTATGTTTCATGGGAAAAGGAACTCTGGAGCTGGAATGGCTCTTCAGAATTGTCCCCATTTGGGGCACTTTATACACCCACACCCATCGGCCATTGTATATGGGCTGTCTTGGGCAAAGCTCTCTGCAGCTGAGACAATCCCTAAAGGAGTTGACAGATAAAGCTCGTCTGCTGATAACACTTCCAACAGTTAAGTCAACAAGTCTTTTCATTCAAGGGCATTTGGACGATTCATCACAATTCCATCCCAATCTACATCCACTGCCTTGGATCCTGAAGTGATAAAAGCCAATATTCTAAAACTGACAGAATGGTAATTTAGAAAGGGTCTGGTTCTTTGAACCCTGGAACAATCTAGTTTAGGTGTTTTTACGAGACTATACATAACTTATCTTTTCAGCCATTGCTAGACGGATTTTCAGTATTTGCTGCTGAACACATGGTACTTTCTGGAGGAAGGAGAGCAGAACTGGTAACGTGTTTCAGCCAGAAGAAACATCTTGTGAAATAGCCAAGATATGAGAGACATGTGTTTTCTGAAGAACTGAAACAAGTCCAATATGAGTAAGGTATAAATTGTACAGGATAGAGAAGAAAGAAAGAAAACTGGAGATATAAACAGGGTTGAAATCATGGAGAGCCTCTCAAACTTTATTATGGAGTTGACTTTATCCCAAGGGCAATGGAAGGCAACAGTAAGGTTTGAAGCAGGACAGACAGTGACATAAGATTTGTGTTTTTAAAATTCTCTTTCCAGCTCCACTAAGAAGTTTAGCTTGGAGAAGGATCAAGGAAAGATATAAGGAGACATTTCAGGAAATAATTGCTGTAATCTTGGTGAAGGGGGCTTGGTCTAGGTTGGCAGCAGTGGGGATGGAAACAAAGTGAACAGAATAAGAGCTATTCATGTGTCAGAAGCTTCAGCAGTTGGTGACTAATTTAATGAGGAAGAACTAGGAATTCAAGATGATCCCCCAGTTCCTGGTTTGGGCATCATGTGCTTGGGCACAGCCTGAATCGCAGCACGAAAGCATGGTATAACCACTGGGCTCTCAATCCCAGCTGTGTGTGTTTCCTTCCTGACTCTGGTACTACTTAACTGTATGCCATCTACCAGTTTTCACCATTCTGTTCCTCAGTTTTCAAATCTGTAAAATGTGGTTATGAACAGTATCTTCTTTAGAGGTTTCTGTGAGGCATAAATGCCTTAATTCAGGTGCAGGAATTAGAACAGCCTTCCCCACAGCAATCTCTCAATAAATATGAGTCACTCTTCTTAGAGGAACCCATTGTGGTTTTCTTATTCCTCTTCTTGTTTGCTTTTTCAACCCTGTTGCCTGTGATGCTTCAGATACCAAAGTGATTGCCCACACTGACTGTCACCTGCTTCTTTCATGATGCCTTGCCTTGGCATTTTTGTTGCCTTGGCCAGTGCCCATTCACTCCCTCACAACATGCCATCAGAGAATGTCCTCCTCTTGGCTGGGGAGACTGCCAATTGCATACTATGGACCTTGAAACCAGGACTTTCACACAGGCCCTCTGGGGCCACGCAGACTACATCCACTGCCTGGCGCTGCAGGAGAGGAGCCCAGAGGTGCTGTCAGGTGATGAAGATGGAGCCATGCAGCTCTGGGACCTCGGCGTGGCCAAGGAGGTCCAGACGATGGAGATGTACAAACACGAGGAGGGCTCCAGGCCCCACAGCGGGTGCTGGATCCGGTGCTTTGCCACTGACTCGGAATGGATGGTCTGTGGAGTGGGCCCAGCCCTCACCCTCTGGCACCTCCAGTTCTCCATGCCCACCACCATCTTCCCCATGCGGGCACCACAGAAGCATGTCACCTTCTATGCCTTCTCCCTGTCCTTCTGATCCCTGGCCCTACCCACTCCACCCCAGAGGTGTGCTTTTTTACAAATAAACTTTCAGGCTTTTCCTTCATGCTCTTCCAAAAAAACAGAAAAAGAAAAAAATAAAAGAAAGTAATAATGTAACATTTTGTGAAAAACAGCTTCCTGATGAAAGTTATATTTTAACTCATATGTATTTAAAGTACTGTGTACTCAATATAACAGGCTAACATTGACTTGCTGAGGGCTCTGGCCTCTATGACCAATGGCATTGGTCTTATGACCCTGTTTACCTTAGGCACTGGCAGAATTCCAAGCCTCATCATATTATTCCTTGTTTCCACACCCCCATATTGCTCTGTACTACCCTTAATCTTACCCTTCTTTCATCCTTCTTTGCCTTCCTAGATTCTTCCACTGCACCCTCTAGAATTCAATTTGCCATCATGCCACCCACCCACACATATTCTCAAAAATTCCTGAATGTCACTTTTCCCTTCTCACTCTAACTGAAATGGAGACTGGTTCACCTGCAGCCTCTCAGGTGCAGGTTTTCTCCCCCATGACTCATGTACCTCAGGAACTATGGTTGGGATGGGGGTGCCTTCCCAAAGATATTGCCAAACATCCTTTCCTACTTTCTTATTTTCTCCTTCAGAGTTCTCACAGCCCCATTACTGTTTATGTCATCAGATTTTAGCAGCTCTGATTATTCTCTGTTGCCTTCATTGACAGACTCCCAAGTTACTCTCTACTTAATTTATAATTTCAGCATCTGGTTCACAGTCTCCCTGTCAAGCACACTTTCAGTATTAATTCTCAGAGATACTAAAATCTATGTAGATGGTCTCTCAATTCATGACCTTATGATTGTCAAAATTTCTCCTCCCCACACCTAAGGCACCCACTCCTACCTAATCACCAATGAATACACTCCACCAAAATCTTGATTTGAAAGTCAATCACATCTTATTCTTCCGACTCACTCTGGTACTCCCACTCCAACAATGTTATGTGCTCGGTGAGATCTCTCTCTGTTCACGCTACCACATTTTTACTTTCCATTACCCTCTTTATCTACCTTTCCTATTTTACTTAGTCTAGAATTTCCTTCCACTCTACTCACCTCACAAAACTTTATTCTCATTTAAACCCAAACATTTCCTTCCTCCATAATTGCTTATGGTCACTTGAATTTTAGCAAAGGAAAAAAACAGTAATGGAACCACAGTTACTGTACTCACTTCAAATTTCTGCCTACAGATCTGAAATAGGCACTCACCACTGTTAGACAATGCCTCAGTCCCCTAGTTAAATTCACTTTTTTACCCTCTCAGATGATTACTTCACACATTCTTCTCAAACCTCCTATGCTTCCTATCCCATATTCTCTAGGTGATAACTTTACCATGTGTTTCATAGAAAAATTAGAGTAAAATAAAGGTTATCTCATCTTTCCACCATTAATACTAGAAACTAAAGTGCTCTTCCTTTATCTGTATCAATGAAAGAAGCGCACTACCTACTATTTTGGACAACCACCTTCACTTTGAACCCTGGAATCTATCCCCTTAATGTCTTATAAAGGAGTAAAGGACTTCATTTTTGCAGCCACTGTCTTCTCTCTTGCATCAGTTTCCTCTTCTTTGTTGGATCACTCCCATTAGCATTCAAATGTGGCTTTAAATGCCCCATCTTTTCAAGAAGCTTTCTTGCTCCAAGGTTATCACCAAATATTGACCTATTCCTTTGTTCCTCTTAACAGCAGAACTCCCCAACAGAGTTGTCTATGCACACTTTCCCCCACCTCCCTCTTCTTTCTTCATTGCATCACTTAACAAAGTTGACCATTCCCTGCTTCTAGAAATACTTTCTTTTAAAAGCTTCTCAATTAGTGAAGCACTGCATTCAGATACAAAGTATTAGGGCCACATAAAAAAGTGCCATAAATAAGATGGAAGATTATTTTTCTTTCAGGTAAAATCACTAGGTTTGTAGTGTCACAGAGACCAGGATCCTGTTTTTCTGATACCCCACCCTCAGCATGGGGCTTCCATCCTGAAGGCTACCTAAGGTAGCTAGAGCCCGAGCCATCATATCCATAAACCAGGCAGCAGGAGTAAGGAAGGGATTAAGAATGGTGTGCCCTCTCCCTTGAAAGATACATCTGAATGTGTTATTATGTTAATTCTTATTTCATTGTCCAGAACGTAGTTGCATGCCCATACCTAGCTACAAGAAAGGCTTGGGCATTTATTTCAGATAACTGGTGAAAAATAAGAGATTTGTTCTGACAAGACTGTGAGTGTGGATGCTGGGTATGAAACTAGCAGCATTTGCCACCACTTCTATAACAAAATCCTGTGCTGGTTTTGCTCCTTCACAATGTGTTTCCTCTAAGGGACCTCTGAATGTTGCATTTCTTCAGGGCTCTTTCTTTGCTCTCTCTCCTTAGGTTATAACAAGCTATCCTGTTGCTTCAGATATTAATCATACACTGATGACTCTATGCAGAAAAGAGTTAACATAGCTGGCCTGATGTGGTTATCCTTAGAAAAGCCTACTTGCAAGGTAGGCCCTTGGCACCTGGGAGCTTAAAGGGTAAACAGTCCCATTCTTTCATATAAAACTTTCCTTAAACGACAAGTGACTCACTGTGTCTAAACTGTATAAACAACTTGGTTTATTATGAACACCTCCTTTCCATCTGGAAATCTGGAATCTTGGTACCTGCTAGGCAAAGGATGCCTACATGATCAGCCCTCAGTAAAAACCTTGGGCACTGAGTCTCTAATGAGCTTCTTTAGTAGACAACATTCCATACATCTTTTTACAATTAACTGTTGGAGGAAATAAATGTATCCTATTTAACGCTACTGGGAGAGTACCCTTGGAACTTGTGCCTGGTTTCCACAACACTTCAGCGCACTCATTTTCCCCCTTACCTTATGCTTTGTGTCCTTTCATTGTAATATATCATAACTGTGAGTATGACCATATGATGAGTCCTGTGATTTAGTGAATCACCAAAACTGCGGTTGGTCTTGGAAGCCTCTATTCCACTCTCCAAGGTCTATTTCCAGGGTAGACTTATCCCCTGAGCTCCTGACTTTTATATCCAACCCTACGCTTGGTGGTTCTTCTTGGATGCCTCTTAGACATCTAGAAATTAATAGGGTCCAGACACAACTACTGATTGTCTATTCCAGGCAGTACCTACCTACAATGCATTAACAACCAACCTTGTTGTTCTGACCAAAAGTCTTGATTCTTTTCCTTTCTTTACCCTCTATATCTAATCCATTGGTAGGTCCCTAGGGCAGACTTTAAAAGGTGTTCTGAATCTGAATACTTTTTGCCATTTCGAATGTCATGATCCTAATTCAAATACCCATCATTTCTATCATGAGCAACGACATCAGTCTTGTAGATATTCCTCTTCACTCTTGCCTCACACAGGCTTTGTATCTGCAGTGTACTTACAGCAGTCTTAAGAATAACTTATTTAGGGTAATTTAAGAATAACACAGAGCATTTCTATTCACTGCTGTTAACCCTCCAGCCATCTCTAATTATATGTGAAATTTTCAAATTTTTTATTATGGTCCATAAGCTTACCCATGTCCAGTTCTCCAAACCCATCTCTCTCTCTAGTTAATTAACCACATTAGCCTTATTATGGATCCTCTAACATACCACCTCGTGGCCTTTACAGTTGTCTTATCTTTTGCTCATTATTCAGATTTCAAACCGAATGTCGTCTCTGTGGAGCGCATTGCTGCAAGTGTGCATTCTGAGAATGCAGGCTCGGGGCACAACAGAAACTTTCAGCAAAAGATCCCTTTATTATTAAATACTTGCATGGAATAAAGAGTCCAGAAAAGACAAATCACCTCCTTGTCCCTTACACATCACAAAGAGTCCAAAAAGGCAGGTAGAGATAACCCGTCACTGTCGATCTCATCTCCAGGGAGAGCCAAAATCTGCTCAAGCAGTTGAGCGCCTGCTTCTTACATGGGAGGACCCAGGTTTGGTTCCCGGTGCCTCCTAAAAAAAAACAAAACTGCTTGGGTTAGGGTCAGTAGACAGCAATGCTGCATGCCCCACTTCGTACAGGAGACGAGCTATTATCTATACGTTTGAGTGTGGTTTTTATCTACCTGAGGGATAGGGGGTCTTGTCTCGAGAATTCCTGTTCTGATGAGCACCTATGGCTACTTGTTCCCTATTTCTGGGTTTAGGGTCTGGCGGGGCCTTTTCATTAGACTTAGTATCTACTCCAGGTTGTGGAATAGCACACAATAGAAAAGGAGGGGGATGGTGGAAGACCTGAGGATGGCTGCTTAGTCTGTTTGTGACTTCACCCGAAAAGGAGGTCAGGGTAGGTAAAGGCTGGGTGAGGACTGCTCCACAGGTGTCTGTGATTTCCCTAACAATGTCCTCAAAGAGGCCTTTCCCAGCCAACCTAGCTAAAGAAGCTCCCAAACCCTCACTCTCTTTCTCATGATGTATTTTTCTATTTTCTTCATATAACTTCAGGGTTCTTGACCATTCTCTTTTTTTCTATTTCTTCCCATTCCATCCCCTTCACACAGATCTTCACATAAGCTCTTTAAGGTGGGAACCCCCCCACCTCCAATCTCTCTTGTTCACTGCTCAATCTCTAGCACCTTAACAAAATTTGGCACATTGCTTGCGATGAACAAGCATTTGTTGACTGACTCAATGATGACTTTTATTTAAAGCCCAGTGCTAAAAATCTGTACTTCTGAGAATTTGCATTCATACCTAAGAAGGTAGGAAGAGATATAAAACTAAACCAAGAAAATATTGACAGTGGAACAAATCAACTCTCCATGTTTAAGCAGAGACAGAGGGGATGAATGAGCTCCACAGAGGGTTTACAAGATGGATGGCAGTCAACGGAATATAGGACAGATATATTTGCTATTTTTACTGTATATATCATTTATCCTGCCTTTTCATTTAATATTATAAGCACTTTCTCACATCATTAAAATTCTTTGTGAGCTGAATATTCAATTGCTGAATAGCATTCCATTTTGTATGGAAGAACTACAATTAATTTAATCATTCCACTGTGCATCAACATTTACTTTTTATTATTTTCTCCTTTTATAAATGAGCATGCTTATGTATTAGTCTTTTGCAGCATTTCTGATTATTTCCTTAGAATAGACTCTTAGAAGGGGAAAGACTACTCAAAAGAGATACAGATTTTTAATGTTATTAGACAGTATTACTAAGTAGCTTCCGAGAAAGTTCTGTGTAATTTATTTTCAGTTTATAAGAATAACCATTTCATAGCACCCACTAACATTAACAAAATTTATTTTATTATTTGTTCATATATAGGCAGAAAGGTTAATCTCAATATTTTTATGTGCACTTCTGTGGTAACTTGAGTCATAAATATTCCGTATGTTTGTGTTATCTGTTTAGTATTTTGTACATTCCTATATCATCTTTTCTCCTTTTGGTTTTAGTGATGTTCATATCAATTTGCAGGCAGTTTTTATATATTAAGTATATTAACCATTTATCTCTTATGCTTGCTTCAATTATTTATCTTACTTACAGATTTTAATAAGAATGTTTGACCTGATGTCAACAGCACAAGATACTCTGAAGCCTAAAGGTAAATCTAGGGTGAAGTAGAAAAGCAGTCTCCTCCAGAGAGCAAAATGTGTTAAAAATTGACCCTGATGGGAAAACTAAAGCAAAGTGAATTAGGATGTGCCTGAATACAGTTCAAATGGAGCATAAAGAATTCTGGATTTTACTGGATCAAGAGGAAGTAAATTCAATAAAGCAAGCTACTGAGACTGTGCTAATTTTCCAGAAAAACAAGGTCAATAATGGCTGAGAAACCAGAGACAGTGCATAAAGCAGCAATTTATTTTCCGAAAATTAAGATTTAGACCATCTCTGATATCTTAGACACTTTCATTTCCGACCTGTAGCCTTTAACCTCACACATTTTCTCTCTAAACCCACAACTATTAAGGAAATCGAAAAAGATTTTGTATTTAATATCTTGAGTGAAGTCAAGGGGAAAGGGCAGATGCTAAAGAGAGCAAAATTGAATTCCAAGACTTCTGTGAAGCTGGGAAATTAAGAAAATATCCCCCAAAGAGCATTTTTGTTCATGAAGAGAAGAGAGAGATATCCATGAAGACAAAGTTAGCAATGAGACAGGAGAAGGCAGGGGTCAACCAACCACAGGTCAGTTTGGGAGTCACTTTTCTAGTGGGTTAGAGAAATGTTAATAGCCAAAGGAAAGCCTTCAAAACCCAAATACCTGAGATGAGGAGAATCCATATTTTCCTTATGGAATCATACTCTTTGGCACCTGTGCAGCTTCTGGGTCAACTGAGCCAACTGTGCACCCTAGGAACCGGCAGAGAACAGGACTCATGCCTAACGCCTACGTGACATTTCCCAGCTTGAGTTAAGTTTTGAGAAATGGCGCCCAGTGAGAATGTCCTGATTAACATCATTACCAATCCATTAGACTTCTTCCCCTTTAATTTGATCTGAAATTTATTATATTTAAACTTATTAACCAATTTCCTGAAAGATATTGGCACAATGGTGTCTTTCTTTTCTCAAGCTCACAGGCACATACAGAGCCAGTTGTCATTCAGCAACGGGAAGAAAAAAATAGCCTTCTTATCTCACTTTTCTTGTTTATTCAGATTTCCCTCAGGCTTTCAATGTTACCCAAAAGAAGCTGCCTTGCTCTTAGTAATTCTATTCTTTTAATATCCTGGAAATTGGTTTTGGGACACAGTGCATGAAAAGAAAAAAAAGAAAAGCTTTCTCTGGTTATCCCAACATTAAAGTAGTTCATTTTTTGGTTTGCGTGAACACTTTCTTGTTCTCAAAGTCTACTTCTAGAAAGGTCTTCAATCTTGGGGTATTTGCCATCCCTGCTCTCCATATCATTTAGCCTCTTGCCTAGAATATCTCCCCCATTTTCTAGCACATCCCAAACTCAACTCTCTCAATTCCCATCCAATACGTTTTCACTATCATGATGGTGCTCTGAATCATCCCTGTACTTTCATTCAGTATCACAGGAGGTGAGCCATCTGAGAAAACTTCATTCACTCCTTCACTTATTCCTTTATTCAAACTAACATGAATTCCTGTTGTAAGCCAGATGCTAGGAAAATACAAAAGCCATTCATTTTCTCTTTCATACTGCTCTAAACGATGAACCTGATCTGATTTACCTTGTTCCTTTATTTAAAAATGACATATATTTTACATAAATTTAAATCATTACTTATTATAATCCACCACACAGAAAAAAGTCTATAGCTTTTCCTCTCTTTCAATTTTTATTTTGTAATTATTTCCGCATTTTCATTCTCCATTTTGTTTCTTTACTTATTTTCTCTCTTATTTTTCTTGGTAGTCCTGAGAGAAGTTTGTCTATTTTAATCATCTTTTGGGAGAACCACCATTCTCTTGGGTTAAACTTCTTGCTGTTGACTTGTTCTTGAAACATCATTGACTCTTCTCTTATCTCTATTATTTTCTTCTTTCATACCTTTGCTTTGGTCTGCCCCTCCCCCTCAATTTCCTTAATCGAATGCTAGTTCATTTACTTTCTACCTTTATTCTTTCTTAATAAATACATTTACAGCTCTACATTTTCCTTTAAGCACTGCTTTAGCCCCATCCCACCAGTTTGAATTGCAATGTGCTGATTATCTTTCATTCTAAATACTTCTTAAATTTCTTTGATATTTCTGTTTTAACAAAAGGATTATTTAGTAATTGTTATTTAATTTCCAAACACATTGGAATTTACAAAAACAAAATTTTATTGTTTGATTTCATATTGATCTTATATTATAAATATATTATATTTATAATTATATCATTTTATATTGATTCTTTTAAATCTGTTGAGATTTCTTTTGTGTCCTAACAGACTGATATTTTTGTTAGTGTTTTTTTTTTCTGTGTGCTTAAAAAATTACTATCTCTCTTTATTGAATGTTGATAATATTATCATTCTTTTAGGAAGTATTGACACACACAACAATATGGATGAATCTTGATGACCTTATGTTGAGTGAAGTAAGCCAGTCACTAAAGGAAAAATATTGAATGACCTCACTGATATGACTTAAGCATATTGAGCAGACTCACAGAGCTAGAGTCTGGAAGTTAGGTTATCAGGAGACAGAAAGGGAGTAGAGTGTAGTAGGCCAATGGTTAACATGGGCAGAACTTATGATAAAGTGAAAGGGGGTGGTTTGGCAGTGGATGGGGGTGATGGTGGTGCAGGGATATGAGGGTAAGCTGGGAGAGTTGGCTTGGACCATCCATGGAACTGGAGGGAAAGCTGGAGGAAGGAACATGTGAACTCTGGGGATATGTAGGTCTGTGGTTGAAACTACAATGGTGGGAATGTTCTTTTGGCAAATATGGCAGGGGAGGGTCACTGGTGCAGGGCATTGGTGGTGGAGGGATATGTGGGAAAGGGTGCACCTGGAGCATGCCTCTATGGAACATGAATGTGTTCATCTTGTCATAGGGTGTTATCTCAGTGGGTGGAGACCAACACAATAAACAAGAAAATATTAAACTCCCATCCTGGGGAGTCCTGCTAACTTCTCAAATAGAGGAGCAAAAATCTCTCAAGCACATAGACATTGCCTAATAAAAGAAAACAGACCAGTATGTCAAGCCCTCAATATTAATTCATGTAACTGTGAATATTATTCTGGAAAAAAATGAAATTTAGTTGTCACCACAGATTTCAAGGGGATGGAGAGGGAGAATGGGTGGAACACAGGGCATTTTTAAGGCATTGGAATTGTTCTGCATGATTTTCCAGTGATGGGTACGGTTCATTATACATTTTGTCAAAACCTATAAAAGTATATGGTACAAACTGTAAATCATAATGTAAACCATTGACCATGGTTAGTAGTAATGCTTTAATATTTGTCCACAATTTGTAAAAAATGTACCATACTCATGTAAGATGTTATTAATAGGTGAAAATGTGAGAGGGGGAGAGGGTTGGGGTATATGGGAATCTCCTATATTTTCAATGTGAATTTTCTGTAACTTAAAGCTTCTTTGAAAATAAAGGAAAAAACAGTAAGACACTAGGGGAACATACAAAAGAAATTGTCAATATACTTAAAAGATAACAGGTCTTACAGTCATGAAAGGCACAATGCAAAAAAATTTTGGCTTTGTTTTTGGGGAGGTTTTGGATTACAGAAAAATTACAAGTATGGCAGGGGAGGATCAGTAGTATAGGGAATCAGTGGTTTAGGGATGTGTGGGGAAAGATGCACCTTCATGCCTCTATGGAATATGAATGTATTCATGTGGTCATGGGGTGACCCACACAATAACCAACAAAATATTAAATTCCCATCCTGGGGAGTCCTGCTACATTCTCTAATAGAGTGGAAAGAATGTCTACAGTACATGGACAGTGCCTAGCAAAAGGGGACAGACCAATATGCCAGGCCCTCGATATTAATGTTTGTGCTTATGAACCTTATTCATGTAAAATTGAAATTTAGCCTAGTATTATATGTTGCCTAAGAGTTACCTCCTGAAAACCAACTTGTTACTCAAATGTGGCCTATCTCTAAGCCAAACTCAGCGTATAAGTGCACTGCCTTCTCTCCAGCGTGGGACATGATTCCCAGGTATGTGCTTCCCTGGCGCTAAGGGATTATTACCAAGTGCCAACTAGCAATAAATTTGGAAAAAAGACCTTGACCAAAAAATGTAAATAATATGAAGGAGTTTTTATGGCTAAGAGATTTCAAAGTGAGTCCAGAGGTTACACTTATGCACATCTCAGGAGGATCTCACTTACTGCCACAGTAAACAATGCCTCCTGCAGGGGTTCTCCTGAGGGCTCAAGAGACATCTGGAAACTATAGGCAGGGCAGACAACCCCAGGAAATTGGCACCCTGTTGGTGGGCTTTAAACCTATCTTTCCAAAGTAACAGAGATAGACTCATTTATAATTTTCTAACACTTAGTTCTTCCGCCCCTTTTATTTGAATCTATAATTAGAACTATACCCATTAAATAGAGACTTAAATGCTCGGTCTATTCATATGTCAGTTGATCCCTGAATCCAAGCCAAGTTGCAGACAACATATACTCTCCAGTTCATTGGAGTCACCCGGACAACTAACAAAAGGATGATGATGGACAACACCTATCCCAAAAATCAGAGTACCTACAACTGCAAGCAGGATAGTTACATCCATCTGCCCCATGGGATCTAAGCCCCCTCTCAATTGGTAGCAGAGTGGGCATCGCCATTCCCAAATCCTCAAGATTGAGGAATGAATACATATAAGGGAATACAACTATGGACCAAAATAGGCTTAATATTATTCTAATAATGGAAGAACTTGTAACATTGATATAAAGACAGTGGGTCACAAAAGGTTCTGAGGGGTGAGAGAAGGAAGAATTGGTGTGACATAGGGCATTATGGGGACATTAGAATTATTCTGCATGATATTGCAACGACGAATACAGGTCACTATACATTTTGTAAAAACCTATAAAATTGTGCAGTGTAAAGTGTAAACCATAATGTAAACTATGGACCATGGTTAGTAACAAAGCTTCAATATTTGTTCAATTTTAGCAAATGTACCACACTAATGAAAAGTGTTTTTAATGGGGGAAAGTGTGAGAGGGGAAGGGGTGGGATATATGGGAATCCCTTATATTTTTGTTGTAACTTTTATGTAATTTAAAACTTCTTTAAAAATAAAAAATAAAAATATTTTTTCATATTTAAAATCTGTTTTATCTTTTAATTTCTAGAAAGGAGGTTACAATTCCCATAAACTACTGATTTATCTGTTTCTATCAACGTTCCTGCCAGTAAATGTTTGATATATTTGTAGAGTGCATTGTTAAGTGCATATGTACGTTGTACAAGTACATACTGTCTTTCTTTGAACATTAGATTGCTTTTGTTTTAGATTCTATTTTAGTCTGATCCTATGAATACAGCACCAGCTTTCCTTTGGCTTATTTTTGTCTGAAATATCATTTTATGTTTGTTCATTTTTTACCCATTCTCTTCTTGTTTTAAGTATGTATCTTGCAGACAGATATTTTGGATTGTTATTTGGTTTTGTTTTAATTCAATCTTAAAGTCTTTGTTTTTAATTGGTAAGTCTAGGCCATTTTTATATTATACTATTTTTATAGTAGAACTTTTCTCCATTATATTTTGCATTTTCCATGAACACTTCTTTTTATTTAGTACATTCTTTTTATTAGAGAATTTGTAGATTTACAGAAAAATCATGCAAAAAATAGAGAGCTCCCATACACTCCCCTCTCACATACAGTTTTTCCTATTATGAACACTTAGCATTAGTTTTGTACCTTTGTTACCATTGATGAAACACTATTATAAGAATTATACTATTAACTATATTTTACATTAGCATTCACTGTGTTTTACAGTCCTGTTTTAAATTTTTATTCTAGTATCTTATATATTATTTATGTTATATAACATTAACTCTTCTTTTTAAAATCATTTCTCTCTATTTGTGTCAATTTTTAAAAAATCTGGTCTTGTGTAAGGAATGACTTTATTCAAAAAGACTATTGGAGGGGGCGGATGTGGCTCAAATGGTTGGGCGTCCGTCTGCCATATGGAGGGACCTGGGTTCGATCCCCGGGACCTCCCGGTAAAATAAAAAATATATATAGAAGGCGCATGGGCTGCCAGGCTCTGT
>JAQZBX010016750.1:0-36216 GCA_029593785.1 Cabassous unicinctus | reverse complement strand
ATTATTGTATTCTTATGTATCTCCTGCATCCTTGTTGCACTTACGTATTAGATTTTGGAGTGAGAATTATGCAGATGACTTTGGATGTTCTATGTAGATAATGATGTCACCCACAAATAATAGCCATTTATTTTTCCCCCCTTTTTTATCTGGAAGGTGTTCTATTTCCTTTTTTATTGCCTTAGCTAGACTTTCCAGTATTATACCGAATGAAACTGTTGATAGTGGACATCTTCGCCATGTTTCTGATCTTAGGAAGAAAATGTACAGTCTCTTATCATTAAATATGCTTTTAGCTGTAGGTTTCTTTCAACTGTTCCTTATGACCTTGACAATGTTCTCCTCTATTCCAATTTTCCAAGATTATTTTGAAATTTGTCAAATGCATTTTCTGCATCATTTGATGTGATCATTTGATATGATCATGTGATTTTCCTTTATAACCTGTTAATATGGTTGGATACATTGATTAATTTTAAATTATGAATCAGCTTTGCAACCCTGGAATAAACCCTACTTTGTCATAGTGCATAATTATTTTTAATATACTATGAATTCTATTTGCAAATACTTTGCTAAGAATTTTTGTGTCTATATTCATGAGGAAGATTGGTTAGCACTTTTGATCTTTTGTACTCATTTGTGTAATACTACAAATTATGTAAACTTGGTCTTGTTTGGTAGTATTCCTCAGTGAAACTCGAGAGTTTAAAGTTTTATTTTGTTTATGAATTCAATTTCCTTAATTGTTATATAGCTATACAAATTATCTATATTGAGTGAGTTGTAGTATATGTTTTTTTTTTATGAATTGATTGATTCCATCTAACTTTGCCAAATTTATGTGGGTAGATACGTTCGTATTATTGCCTTGATGTCATTTTAATGTCTGCAGTGTTATTAGTGATATCCCCTATCTCATTTCTGTTGTTGGTAATTACGTTTTCTCTCTTTTTTGCCTTTGTCAGTGTTGCTACAGATTTGTTAATTTTATAGGTCTTTTCAGAAACCAGATCTTTGTTTCAGTCATTTTCCTATTGCTTTTCCTTTTTGAATTTCATCAATTTTTGATATTTTCAATTATTTTTTTCCTTTTCCTTGCTTTGGGTTTATTTTGTTTTTCTGTTTCTATGTTCTTGAAGTGGGAGCTCAGGCAATTGATTGGAATCTTTTCTTCTCTTCTAATGTATGCAGTCAACACTATATATGTTCCTATCAGCATTAGCAGTATTTTAGTTGTGTGCCACACTTTTTAAAAAGTGTATTTGTGGGGAGCAGATGTGGCTCAAGCGGTTGAGCACCTGCTTCTCACATGGGAGGTCCTCGGTTAAGTTCCAATTGCCTCCTAATAAACGAACAAACAAACAACAAGGAAAACAAACAAAAAAATCCAACTCAGGGAAGCCCATGTGGCTCAGTGGTTGAGCACTGGCTTCACACATGAGGTGCCGGGTTCAATCACCCCCTCCTGATACCTCAAAAAAAAAAATGTATTTGTATCATCATTCAGCTCAACGCTGTTATTGTTTTTAAATTGTCTTTAATGTTACCTTTGACCTTGTATTATTTAGAAGTGTGTTGTTTAGTTTCAAAATGTGGGGAGATTTTCCTGTTATCTTTTTGGTATCAATATCTAGTTTGATCCCATTGTTGTCAGAGAACACATTCTATAAAATTTCAGTTACATTAAACTTGTAAGGTTTTTCTTTTTTTTCCCCCAGGAATTTATCCATCTTAGTATATGTTCTGTGGGCAATTGAAAAGAGTGTGTGTTCTGTTTTTGAATCGAGTATTCTATAAATGTCGATCAGATACGGTTGCTTGATGCTGTTGATGAGTTTTGTATTTTCATATTTTCTGTCTAGCTGTATTATTAATTGTTGAGAAAGAGGTGTTGGCATCTCCTACTGTAAGTGTGGATTTAGCAGTTCCTCCTTTCAGTTCTATCAGTTTTTGCTTCACATGTCTTTTAGCCTTTTTCTTTGCTGAATGCATGTTGAAGATTTCCCCGAGGACTTGGTGAATTGTCACTTTAGTCCTTATATAATGTTCCTCTCTACTTTTGGTATTTTATTAGCTCTGAAATCTACTTTATCTGATATTAATATAGTGACTCCTGCTTTCTTTTGATGAATGTTTGTACAATATATTTTTGCCCATCTTTTTATTTTCAACCGGTCTATTTGCTATTGCTTGAGGCATCTTGTTACATCCCAGTGAGGTTAGAAGTCTAAGCTCATACTTGAACTTTGCAGGCGTGGGTAGGGGTGGGGCCTCAGTTTTTGTCTAAAGCAAAGCAGTTATTATGTAAAACATTTCTGCCTTGCTAAGCTTGCATTTGCCTGGTCTTGTGGCTAAAGAGAATGGGGATTTATTCTCTTTAGAATAAACCTGGTTGTAATTCTTTGTTGCTAACTTCTTTGGCTGTGAGCCTGGGATTTATGACGGAGCCCTGGGAACTCACAACCATGTCTTTCTTTAGGTCCCAAAGTCCCTAGCCAGCTTGCTTTTTCTCTCCATGTTTTATAAAGTGTTTTTTATTTTTTAATGTGTACTTATTTGATGGAATAGCAAACAACATTTTTACTCCATCTTCCTGCCAGTAATTTTCATTTTCTTTTGTTATATTGTTTTTAAATTACTTTGGGAATAAAATTACATTTATTTCATAACACAATCCGAGTATCTTGACTCTTTTTTTTTTCTTTCTTGCACAACTTACATTAGAAATGAATTTTTGACAACTTTTAAAAACTTATTTGTAAAACAATTTAAGCCTAGGAGAAAAGAACTTTGAATAGAGTTTCTGTTACTTCAATGATTATTTGTCTGTACAAGCATTGCTAGTCCTCTTTAAAAATTTGGAGGAGTTTATCTTTTTCAGATATTACAAGATTATTTGTATTAGTGTATTATTTTATTATTTTTAGTCACTGGGGTTCTGAAGTATTTCTTCCTTTACTTATATATATATACAGTTTCTTTCTAAGACCTGTTTTAAATATCTCTTTAACTGTTTTCAGCATGTAATGTTTTAACTCTTGTAAAACTGTACAGGTTTTCAATTTCCCTTATGATTTCCATTTGAACTAGAATGTACTATACTAAAATGTCGTTTGGTTTCAAAGTATATCAAAGAGATCTAACTGGATGTTTGAGTGGGATAGATAATTGGTATTTATTGATGAGAGATAAAATTTACACATGTCATTATTATATTCTTTCTTCCACTAGTAATTGCCATATATCCCAGGATTTAATCACATTAAAATCTAACATTGTGTCTCCTTTTTCAGCCATGTGTCAAATGAGTACTCTCCTATCTGGTCACAGTATTTTATCTCTTCTTAAGTTGAATTGCTGATATTTTCAATGTTCAAAAATGAAAATTATGAGAATCACAATCCCTCTATATTCCATTTTGGGTATATATTTTAAAAGTTCATAAACACTCACTTAGATTGTTCCATCTAATGTATTACATATATACTGAAGGGTAACTTTCTTGAAAATATTCTTTCACATTTGTAATACACATGACAAAATTGTTACTTTTTCCTCTGAAAATACAGGCTCTTTATTTATCAAATCTATATGTGTTTGCTACTTATTATGCTCAAATTAACAAAATGCATTGAATTAACTCAAACTGTTTACATTGAAGAAAAATACACACAAGAAAATATACATAATTACAATAAATGGCACAATAAAATACAGATTTAAAATTCTGGGTTGACATCATGTTTCAGTATAGAGAAAGGAGAAAATTAATCTTGTTTTGTAAATCTATGCTAGTGACAACTTTTACAGTACACATTTAAGACAATCTAGGATAGCTTAGCTTAAACTATAAATTTATAGTAGGAATAATTATGTCTACATAGTGATTATATATTATAGATTCAATAAGCAATGTTTCAAATGTTAATGTATTGGTCAATTCTAAGTACCCCCAAATTATCAAGGCCAATAATAGATTATTGGATACTAAAGCAGGTATTTGATTTTTTAAGATCCCAAATTATATGCTTCTCTGGATACAAGTAAAATAAAAATGACATACATTTTTATAATATCAACTTTGATGCTTCCCTCTTCCATTAGCTTTACTTAAAATAAAAAAAGATTCAAGAAAGCTCTGTGTTTTATATTTCAGAGAGCTCTATTTTGAATGGATTGTCATCCATGTTCTTAAAAAATGTAAGGACTACAACATTAAATAGCCAAATGAAGAGTGATTCTTTTCCAGTAAATTTACAACTGATATTATAGTTTATTTTATTTTACTAAAAGTTCTGTTTATAGAGTTTTAAGATTCAGAAATTGATTGTCATCCACAGAAAATTTATTTTTTAAAGATGGGATAATAAAGTTAATTTTATTTGACATACATGTTAATGAAATATTTGGTGTTGTAATTTTGTGTTAAAATACAGGAATTTACACCTTTAAACCAAGCTCAGTTATTATATGTACCTTAGGTTCATGATAAAATTATCATAAATTTATATCTAATTGATACACAATTTCCTCATATATATATTATATATAGATGTGTATATAGGTTTCTTATAAAATATCTTAAACTTGCTTTAGAATTAGGTAGGAAATAATTTGTAATATAGTAAAAGCACTGTAACAAAGTTACAAAACACTTCAGTATAAAAATTCTTTCACTTATGAAATATAAACCAATATGTACATTTTATACATCTGCTATAGTACTGCTGAAGTTAAAATCCCAAGAATAAATTTCACAAGAAAACATAATATCTATTTTAAAACTTTAATATTTCTTTATGAATACAGAGATACATGCAAATCAAGAAGGATAAAGTAATATATTTGTTCAGAGAAAACAGCTAGCCACTTGGAAATATATATAAATAATAAAGCCACACTATGCCAAAACTACTTTTCAACTAGTTCTAAAATTCAAACTGAATAAATAGGAAATACATGAAGAATATGTCTCTTTTAGCCTTACTTTTATTCTCTTTTAAGTAGAGTAATGATAAGAATACTTTCCCAAGATGTTTTGAGTTTAAAAATAAGTCTTGGTAAACGGCTTTCTGTGATCTGTGATGTGGCATTATTATAGATTACATTGTGGTCCCCAAAAAGAAATGTCCATCCCAAAACCCTGTACAGTGAATGTGAACTTATTTGTAAATAGGTTTTTGAATCTATTAGTTAAGATGAGGCCAAACTGGATTAAGGCAGGCCTTAATCTGGTATCACTAGTATCTTTATGAGAGGAAATTGTACACAGAGACATAGTGAGTAGCCAGGTTACAGTGGAAAAGATCCGGTTATGCCTCAAGCAAAAGAATGTCATGGATCGCTGGCAAGGCAATTCCAGAACCCTGCAGATCTCAGGGAAGCATGGCCCTGGTGACACCTTGGTTCAGACTTTTAGCCTCCAGAATTATAAGACAAAACATTTTTGTTGTTTAAAAGAAAAAGTTTAAGGTACTTTGCTACAGCAACCCTCACATAAAAATGCAACTATACAAATGTTTCTTCCTAGGTTTATTATTATTTTTTGTATCAAATATGAGGAAACATTTGTGGCCAGGGCTGTTTTCCTTGGTATATACCCATGTGGATGTCACAGAACCCCACACTCAGAGGGACTGGTTAAATGCTCTTCTCTCACCCTCTTGACAAAAGATTTTGAATTAGAGACCATGAATGTTTGTTTTTTCACTAGACCCCACACATTAATAACTGGTCCTATTTGTGATGTATAAACATGGCTGCTACTGAAAAAGTAGTTGACTCAAATTAATATATGGAAGACATCTATAAAAAATGAATAACTCATTTTTAATTGGCATTGTTCTGCAATGAATGATATGTGATAAAAGGTCTTTGGTGATTTTTTAAAAATTTCAGATGCATGATGTGAAGAAAACTATGGAGATCTATAAGTCTTTGTTGATTTTAATAAAACTATAGCATCATTGATACTAGATATTTTAATTTGCATATTTCATTATGCATGGATTAGAAAATAAATATTGAGAAGTAATAGTTGATTGGATCCACATTAATATATGAATTTTCTCATTATAATGGAATTTGATTATAAGTTTGAATTATTGATTTCTTGCTTGGGTAAACTAATTCCTTCATAACCAGTGGCAATGTAAACATGTTATAATTAGACAATGGTACTAGTTAATGGAGATCTGTCTCATCAAATAATTACACCTCTCAGTTTGATGGGTATTAAATGCAGATGGGGAAAACATCATTTTTAACAATATATTTTCATGTGCTTAATTTCTTAAGTATAAAATTTATAAATAGTCTAGGGTATGTTACATGAGCTAATTTCTTTTCATTTACCCAGGCTATTAAAATAGAAATAAGCTCATTAAGCCATTATTAACATATTATATTTTTTAAAAAGCCTTGTAAGTTGTACTTTAAAATAAGCTAATGTTGGTTCACTTACTTCATGTATCATACTTATAAACCTTGACGACTATATAAGTGATCATTTTTGAAACAAAAAAGATGTCAGGTTAATTTTTAAAAATATTTTAATTTTATTTTTTTTAAGATATTTAGATTACGTATATGTTACATAAAAATTTTACTCAAGCTTTCATATGAGAACTTGAGCAAAATGACCCCTAGTTGAAGACATTAAAAAAAATGTTCTTAACATTGTTTAATGTACCACTTCAGTGCCCAGAATTTGGGGAAAAAAAACTTATCTAAATGAAACGATAAGAATGACCATCTGAGAGTCAGTTTACTTAGTATGTGGGAAAAAAATAATCCATATAGGTTAGAGATAAAATAATAGATGAACCAACTAGTTTCTTACAGGTGATGGGAATCCCACTGATGTTGAAGTCTCCAAGAACTCTTAAAATCTGGGGATCACTTTTCAGCAATTATAAAACAGCCATACGTTCCATAATTCACTGCCCCCCACTTTCCCTCAGCAATTTTAACTACTAAACACAGGATGGAACCAAAATACAATTTCCCCAATCCCAGGCTGCATGACTGTCAATATGAGTAGGTCCTTGGGCAATTAGAATTCCAAAGCACCCCCATGCCCCAATTGCCATCTAAATATAAAACAGTGAAAATAGATTTGGTTGAGGCATTTAGGAGTTTTGCCCTGCAGAATTATAAAATACCTGGCTAGAAAGTAAGCTCATTCCTACAGTGAAAAACCAAATATTCTTTTCAAGAAGAAAATAACAAAATGGAACATCCATTAAGCCTCTCTCCTAGTCTCAGTATGACCTCAAAAATAAAAGCACAAGGAGGATATAATTTTAAATCTACCATTGCCGTGAACTCCAATTTCCTCAGAAAATCCAGGGCACATTTCTCTCCCCCTATGGTAGAAACATTCTGTCACTTTTGCCCAAACTTGTGGGGAGCAGAGATTTCTGATCTCCCTTTCCCAAAGATCAGGAAATGCAACTAGCACATAATCTTATTAACAAGAATGGGTAAAGGTACCTGAACTTGTGATATAAAGTGCTCAAAATCCTTACCAGTAATTTGAGTCTGTGTGTGGATAACGAGAGAAACACTGGGGGAGGGTGACCTCTTATTTCCCAAACTTTTTTTTTAATTTGTAGAAATTAGAAGGAGTATACGGCTATGTTAAAGGGATGTGTGAGAAAGGAACCCTAGAATTTGCAAATGATGAGCACAAATGTTGGTTCCTTTGATGTCTGATGATCAGTGCAAAACAGAAAACCTACTTAGTAACCATTTGTGGCAATAAGAGAAAAAAGGAACCCTAGGGCTTATCTTGTAAAGAAAGGGCAAAAGACACAACAGTTCTTTGTTCTTCAAGCAAATTGCAAAGTTCTAAGTGAAGATAATGCCTCATTTCTGAATAGAAAACATGTAGAGAAACGTTGTAATAGTCAACCAAAGGGGTTCAGAAGCAAAGTACCAGAAATCTGTTGGCTTTTATAATGGGTATTTAATTGGGGTAGAAGCTTACAGTTACAAGGTCCTAAAAGTCCAACGCAAGGTACCAAAGGAGGTACTTCCTCACCCATCTCTGTTGCCACGTGGTGAAGCAAAATGGCAGGCAATGTCTGCGAAGGTTCAGGCTTCCTCTTTCCTCTTAAGCCTCCATGGGCCCAGCTTCTTCTGATCTCAGCTGTAGGCTAGAGGGCTTGTTTCTTTCCTGGCCTGCTCACCTGCTCAGGGATCTGTTCTCTTCAGCTGCAAACTATTCAGGCGAATGGCTTATCACTCCCAGGGGTCCCAGGATCAGAGTCCTCTTCCGTGTCTATGGAGCTCTCTCTCTTTTCTCCTGTATCTGCTTCTCTGTTTTCCTTGAGTGAATGTCCATTTATATAGTCCACCAAGGAGGTGGGGACCTAACCCTGCATTCCCTAATGACATGGTTGAATCAAAGCCTAATCTTAACATAATTTAATCAAAGACATCTCAGCTGAATCTAATATAATCAAAGGGCATCATGCCCAGAGGAACAGACCAGTTTACAAACAATCAATATCTCTTTTTGGAATTCATAAATAATATCAAACTGCCACAAACATTAAATGCAGAAAACCTTCAAACGATTTTGCCAAATATGCAAGTCAGTCATTGTTTCTCAGTCTACTCACACTTTACCTGAGATGCAAGTTACCTTCTGCCCTCTAGATGTTCTGAGCAGCTTTATATCACTTTTCAATGAAAGGTGAAGGGTAGGCTACAATAAAGAGAATGGGGGGACTGCAAAAGGGGTAATCAGGTGAAGGAATTGAGGAATTGAAAGGTCTGGAAAATGGTGGAACTAGGTGGTAAAAACCAAGACCCAAGTAGATTGTAAACCCTTTAAGGGGGTCAAAGTATCACATCTGGGGCCCTAGCACAAGCTGGGCATATAGTAAGTACTTGATTTGAGTAGCTGAGTTGAAGAAAAACAATACATCATTAAAGACTGCATGGTTCAAGCCTTAATACCCAACTAATCATTCTGACTTCTGACTCCAGTGTCCTCAGAAGCCTGCAATGGTTTTGAAAGATGTTGGTAAACAGGCTGTCTCTGATTTTTCTGTAGCTGTCATCATTGTGGCCAAAACTGATTTCTGGGCCTTTAAAAGCAGGGAAAGTACTGCTGAAGGGGGTGATGATTCTGAACTGTTATAATAGCCAGATACATTATTCAACAGGAAACCCCCCCCCCACACACACACAAAATGAACAGATTCTATCAATTTTGTTTGCTAGCTGTTCTCTGTGATTCGGGTTTGGCATAAGTATTTGCCACCCAAAATGAATTCCCCCAGACAAGCCAAACTTGGTGCTGTTTAACAGAAGAGAATAAAAAGCAGCCATAGTTCTCTCAGGGACTTGCCACAACTCTCAATAATATCAACTCTACTGCTATTATCACTTTTGCTTTCCTAACCTTCACACAGGATGTCTGCTTTTATAATTCAGTAAGAATGACTCCAAAGGGCCCTTTATTTTTCGTTTTTCAGTGTACCACTCAACATGAAGCTCTGTGGCTCTTATCAGCTGCCTATTTTTAGAGGACCTGTAGTTTCAGTTTCCATTTACTAAGTTCCCAGATAACAAGTAGAGAATGGGATGAATCCTCACAAGGTTACATTGAAGATAAAATAAATTATTCACATCACTAGAAGCTCTCTTCAGGTTTTCTATCAGCACTATAGTCAATTTCTTCTTCGGTTTGCTCTTTGTAGATGTCATACTTCTTCCAGGACAGAGTATCATCATTCTGGACTCCAAACATTTCTTTAAAAATCTTGCCAGGGTCAGGAATGGGAGGAAATAGAAAGATCTTGAGCCGTTTTAGGTAAAGGAGAAGGACTCTGATTGCACCTGCAACAATGACTGGAATGATGAGTAATATGGGTTGTAGAATGTGGAATCGGCCTTCTTACCTATACTCATTGCTTGACTCCAGTTACTCCAGAGTTTGTCATCCTCAGAGCATAACTTGTTTTAACTCTTATGACTGTGTTCAAAGTATCAGGAAGTACACCACGGGCCATGAAACAAATTTTATCCTCCAGGTTTCCCTCAAATTCTGACTCTGACATTTAGTTTAAGTATCTTCAACAATGAAAATAACTTGTGTCACAGTTTGGCTGTTGTTGACATCTACTTGGTAAGATAAGCATCTGCTATGAAAATTTTGTGGATTCTCTCATTCTACGTATAAGCCACCCTTTTGGAAGGAAAGATATTTAACATGTGGAGGATCGGGTTTCATACAGGAAGTGAAAGGCACTATATTGAAGGATGGTTTAATTTTTCCTTCATCATCCTTGACCGTTATTTGATCAAGTGTTCAAAACTGGAATCCTTCACTTCAGTAAGATCAAAGTAACAACCAATGTGTTGACCTCCTCTATAAATGTTTTCACATCGAAGAATTTTTCCCAGACTGCTGTGCCAATAATACAGAGTGCAGTTAGTGTTAGGATTTGTGTTCTTTCCAGAGAGCCACAAACATTTCATGTAGCTCAGTTTCTGCCAAACACATTAAAAGATCAGTCACAGCAAACTCAGGATCACCTTCAAAGGATGAGATGTACTTTTCCACCAAAATGCTAGGCTTCTCACTTCCATTGCTGTTACACTGGGACCCACCTGCAGACAAATCCTCTCATTCAGGGGGACCTCTTTTGAATGATGAGTTTCTGGAACAATTTTCTTATTCTGTTTATTGCCGAAATGGCTAAATAACCACAGACTGTGATTCGGGCTGGCTCACTCAGGAGAATTTCATGTATATATGATTGAACAAAGGTAATTCAACAGAAGCACAAAAATTGTTAACAGTTGGCTGAGTTTCAGTGGGCATGATGGCACCACCACCCTTGCATAGCAGAGGCACCACGGCCCAGAGCCGCGGGCCCCATAACAGACATTTTGTAGTAACTTAATTTTTATTTAGGCAATTGATCTATCACTCAATTTTAGAGAATCTCTTAAAAATGTTTCTCATATTTTCAAACTATCTCAACATCATAACAAGGAATTATTTTAAATTGTTTAGAATTAAGTGTCAATATGAGTGACAAAATTCTAAGACTATTTACAAGAAAAATTCTCTTTGGCAAATGTTAGTATATGTGACAATTTGAAATTATTTTATGAATTACAAAAAGAGAAAGATTATGTTTATAAGCTGTTCCTCTGGGTGTGATACCCTTTGATTGTATTAAATTCAGTTGCAGGGACTTTGATATTACTTGGTAAAACAGAAAAAAGAGAAAGACTGATTGAGCTAGACACATGGGAAAAGGGAGAGCTCTGTCACTTTTGGTCCTTGGGGACAGATGAGCCATTCCCTAATAGTTTCCAGCTGACCTTGGGAAGAGAACAAAACAGCTCAGAATGATATAGAAGGCCAAAGAAATGAGCCCTGTGCCAGGAGAGAGAGGAAGCCCTGAGAGACAAGCCTTATGCAAGTCTACAGCTGAGATTGGGAAGAAGCTGGGCCCATGAAGCCTCAGAGGAAGAGGAAGCCCAGAGGGGAAGGCTGAAACCAGATAGAGATCACCTACCATCTTGCTTCAACACATGGCAGCTGACATTGGTGAGATAGTATCTTTATGGTACTAGAGTCGGACTTTCCACTGACATGGGACTTTAAGCTTTTACTCCAAATAAATACCCTTTATAAAAGACAAAGGACTCCTAGTGCTTTGCATGGGCATCCCTTTGGTAGATTGATACAGTATACAAGACATTTCGCACCTCACTCACAATGCTGTCTTTCATGTATTTGGATGAATAGACATAAGGCGTAAATATACGACCAGAATGATCCTGAAATTATCTGTATAATATTTGAATTTTCAATCTTTTGGACATGTGGGTAGCAGTTTGATATTGTTTATGAATTCCAAAAATATATATAGGATTATGTTTGTAAACTGGTCTGTTCCTCTGGGAGCATTAGTTGTATTAACTTTACTTAATTAAATTATGATAAGCGCTTTGATTGGGACAGTCAGTAGGATGTTGAGTCCTGGCCCCCTTGGTGGGCAGAAACTCACAGAGAAAACTACATGGCAGAGGAGAGAGTTCAGAGTTTTTTTTAATGCTGGAGCCCTGGGAAATAAAACACACAAGAGAAGAACACAGAGGAATAGAGACAGCTCTGTAGACACAGCAGAAGTCCTGGGAAAGGAGACAAGCTGTTAGCCTGATTGTTGACAGCTGGCCTTGTGCAGCGAGCAGAACAATTGAGCCCAGAGAGAAATGAGCCCCAACTGCTTGCCCTTACCAACATTTCAGATTCACAACTTACAAGGTTTTAAAATTAAATGTTAAGAATTAATTATAGGAAGAAATAAAAGTCAGAACAACTATCTGGAATTTAGGAAACTTAAGTATTATTTCACTTTTATATTTAGCTTCTTACAATTTATCTTTTATTTTCCTGTCAAAAATTACAGTTGAATCGGGTATACTTTCTACTATAGTTTATATCACATCATACAGTATAAGGATAATGATGTAATTGAAATAATTAATAGACAGCAGAATATATATTTTAATTTTGTATCTTTTTATTTTCCAGGTTACTTGTAAGCCATAATTTGGTTATACATGTTGATGATTACAAAAAAATGATAAGAATAATAAAAATGTATTGAATTTACTGTATTCCTGTAACAGTGATAGATATTTTAATTATAGGGTATCATTTGACTCTCAAATAAACCTGGGTGTTACTATGATTCCCATTTTACACTTGAAGTACTTGAAGCTAATTAAATAGATTTTTATAAAATTAAATGTGTTATATACAATAACTAATATATTTAGCTTTTATGTAAATGAAATTCAGGATTATTTAATGCAATAGAATGCTCTTAGCTATTTAATTTGTCTGCATTTAGTCAGATCTTCACTCTATATGTATTTCATAGTTTTAAATAAACATATTTTCATAGTTTTATATAAACATGTATTTTCTCAAATAATCATTAAATAATAATGATTATTTATTATCATGTAACATAAAATAAGAACATATATCCATTTCATAATATTTAATACTTTCATTCTATTCAAAGTAAAATCAAAGAAATTGCCAGTTCATAAAGATAATATGTTAAAATGTATGTCTTTGAAGAATTGTATATGTAGTAGAAGAGAAGTACATATGACATCACAATATGTGTTTGGTGTTTGACTGTGGTGCATGTGAGGTGGTGTTTTGTATATTGGTTGGTTAGTTGTTTTGCCCTACATCCTTTGAAATAACTTTCACATGTAAGGATTGAAAATGTAAAATAAGATCCTTTTTCTGGAGGTTGGATATTTACAAGTTCTCGTGTTTCAAAACAGGCATTTTTACTTGATATTTTGATTCTTCATAATTAAAAAATCGTTTCCTCTTAACTTATGATGTGTTTATAGTTAATCATGGATATATTAAGTTAAGTGTATAAGAGGAAATCTTGTTATATACTTTTATTTGGTTCCCATCCCATTTCCTTATGAATTAAATGGAAAGTACCCACCCACTCCTTGCAACATACACAAACAACAACAAAAAGAATTCAAAACTATGCTCACCCATGCCTTAGAAGAAATAGCTTTTGCTATTTTGTTATTTTGGGAGCTATGAGGAAAATTAATTAGGATTAATGTTGTGTTTGTTTATTTGACATAATGAAAATATAAACTTGAGTTGATATAACTGTAAAACTCATAAAAAGTATTAATAGATAGGCAAATGAATTCTTCAAGTAGAATGCATTAAAAATAAAACAATACTAAACAAGGTCAAAACTCCCGGAGAATTTTAAATGCTTTCCACATTATCACATAAAACTGCAGCTTTGTAATACCAACTCAGTTTTGCAATGGCAATTATTCTTGCTAGATACAGAAGAATCAAGAGGAAAAAGCCAATAAGTGAATTTTTGTGTGGACACAATCAGTTTCTAAAGCATTGATATTTAAATGCATACAATGAACATTATTAAACCACAATTTTGTGCTTTTCTTTGTAATTAATTCAGAAAAAAAAAAACTATAGTTCTATTATACTTGGTATGTTTAAAGCAGGAACCAAATTTTATCCTAAAATTTATCCCAAGAGATTAACCCAGACATATTCTTAAAAATATTTGTTTAGTACAAATATGAATACAATCAAGATGTCAAATTCTGTCATTGGTGAAAAGTGTAGGCATTCCATGGAAGAGGAGTGGTCTATCTTATTTTATATAGTGTTTTAGATGTGATTTTCTGTTAATATTAAGTCATTTACCTTCATTTTTTGCCTCTAGAAAATAAAATCAACTAAAATCAACTGAAAATTTAGAATTACTCTCTGTTTTATAATCATGTTGAAATTAATTATAGGAGTTTGAAATTTCAGGTGCAAATATACCATGGTAGGCTGCATGGAGTTAAGGCAAAAAATAATTGATGTATTTTCCTTTTCAGAAGTGTTTCTGTAACACTAAGGGAAAAAAAAAAGATAAATCTTTAAAGAAAATGACTCTTAGATTAAAATGATTTGTAATTTTGAAATATCTTTATTATATTTTCCCTTCACAAATTCAGATTCAAAAAGTAAAAGATGTTAGAACTGGCAGTGGCTATAACCATCTTGTCTAAATCATTTCAAAAGAGAACACCCATGACTTGCTCTTCTTTGAATAAATTATATGGATTCAAACAAATTTGATCAATGATTTCTTATACTCATGATATAAGTAAAGAAATGGAAAAAAGAAAGTTATGCTTGTCATAAGACTATTTTTGAGGAAAATAAAATGTATGAACTCAGCTTTCTTTATAGCAAGTAATACTTACAGGGGCCAAGTTTCTTCCTTAACTTGAAAAAATGTGATTGCCTTAAATAATTAATGAAAAATAATGTGATTGGCTTGTTGAATAGGAGAAAATTATTAATGCGGAGCGATCACTGTGTAGTTTGCCAGGGCTGCTATCACAAATACCACACCCGGGGTTGGCTTAAAGAAGAGGACCTTACTGGCTTATGGTTTTGAGACTAGGGGAAGCCAAGCATCAAGATATCACTAAGGCTTGTTTTGCTTTCTTTTTTGTTTGCTTTTGTTTTGTTTTGTTTTTTCCTGAAGACTGAAGCATTTTGATGCTAGGTGCAGCAATCCTTAGAGTTCTTTGGAATTAATTTGGTCACGTGCTGATATCCTCTCCTTTCTCTTTGAATTTTGGCTTCTGAGACATCAGGGTCCTCTTTATAAGTACTCCCACAATCTAAATGATGACCCACCATCCTTCAGTTGGGCCACACCTTAACTAAAAATAACATCTTCAAGAAGTCTTATTTACAATGATTTCATACCCACAGGAATGTGGATAAAGATTAAGAACCGTCTAAATTAGGGTACAGAATTCAATCTACCACAATTACTAAACAGGTTTATTATTTCCTGCTTCTGGAAGATCATTTGAGAAGTGTTCTATAGATTTACTTATCACTACCAGCTAATAGAATACACTCTTAATTTTGAGGGGATCAGAAAATTCATTTTAGACTAAATCAAAATGTTGATAAGTTAATCTATTCAAAGATACTCATTTTCCACTCAAACAAAAATCTCTCCTAAACTTAGTGACCTCTATTGGGATGGAATTCTGTCTTCACAGACTTTCTTCTTTTTTTTCCATGATCCAAAACCATCTTACTTGGACTCTTGTACTTTGGGCTGAAAGGAGTGAGGAATTTTAAAAAGGCAAAATCTTACTGAATAGCCATGTGGTAGTCATAAAACTATTGGCATTTATTAAACTGTAACTAAGCCAAAAGCTCATAGTTTTGGCATTTTATGAGAAACAAGAAAATACATTCAAGTCACTGTAAACAGGAACAGTAATTGTGTTTAGAAGGACTTCATGTCTTCCACAATTTCAGCAAAACACAGAAACATAGAAACTCTTGTCATTAAGAGACTGAGAAAAAATTTAAATGACAATCCTTTAATAACGTTTTTCTACATGCACTTTTGTTTATCATTTCCGTTTGGAAATACATGTTTCGTTTGGCAGCATTTTCATTTTTTTCCTATCAGCATAATCTTAAAAGTAGAACCATACTCATTTGTTCAAAGTTGGTCACATTATTTTACTGAGAAATAATTTTACTTACTGATTTAAATATGATTTAGAGTGCCAGAACATATACACTTTTAAAATGGATTCTATGGTAGAGAGGATTGCTAAGATGAATTCAGAACATATAAATTATGGTAATGTGATTTTTCTAACTTCATTCAAAGAGTACAAAGCTGATTTTCATTCACATGCCCTTTTTTTTTTTTTTTAAAGATTTATTTATTTATTTATTTATCCCCCCACTTGCTGCCTGTTTTTTCTGTGTCTGCTTATCTCCCCCTTGCTGTGAGGTCTTGCTGCATCAGCCCACCGTGCCGCACGGGCTGGCCTGCCCTCACAAGGAGGCCCCGGGAAGCGAAACCGGGGCCTCCCATATGGTAAGCGGGAGCTCTATCGATTGAGCCACACCCACTTCCCTCACATGCCCTTTTAAAAATATGTTAATGCACATGAATATATATTTATTATTTTAATGTCAAAGTAAAGTAATTGTTGTTTTGCAATAAAGATATGTACCTAGAACCTTGTGATTATCATGGTCACATTGATGTCTTGTCTTCCTTCAACACAAAAAATAACTGTAAACCATTTCTCTTATTTGCATGAATGCATGAATACTGCTAACAGAGTCAGAGGTATATGAACATACTAAAAAAAAAAAACCACTAAAACTAAAGTCAACAAGGAAAAATCAAGAAGTTGTGGAGGAGCGTGAACCTTGGCTTTTCATTTGAAAAGCACCCTTTATAAAAACAGACTCATATTGCATTTCAGAGCTGAGCTCTGCCCTGGACTGGGTATAGATTCATTAGCATTTTGAGATTTAGATATGCCTAGGCCATGCTATAAAGAATAATCTTGATTAAAAAATTTACTTTTTTGGCTCCTTAAAAATTCTGCTTGATTGACAGAAGCACTAGACAAAAAAAAAATTTTAGCAGGAGCTACCCCATAATTTAATTACAGATAATATTTTTTGTTAGATTTGGACAATTCTCCCAATTATTGTCAGGAATTTTTCTGCTCCTTGACCTTAAGTCGTGTTCATTTCATACAGGATACCAGTCTTTGGAAACCCAGTGGAGTATATGATCATACTAGTTAGTGGGAGAAGAAGGTAAGTATACAGTCCTCATACCTTAGGCCCCATTATAACTTCCCTTTCCTTCCTCAGTCTTAATCCTATTCCTATCTTTTCTATCCCTCTTTTTCATTTTTCTTCTCTTCTTTTTTTCCTCTCAATATTAACAAAATTTTCTTTTTGTAGATATCATTTGCTGTTTTTATAGTAATAGCCATATTTATCTGAGTAGATATTATATTTAAAGTTTATAGAGCCTTTGCAAGTCATAAAATAAATTTCACACAATTCAACTAATAACATGTGTTTGTGTTCTTACAAAATCCTAAATTGTTATTTTTCTGGGGACTCAGTCCATGAGAATCTCCAGGTTATATTTGGTTCCTTGTTTCTAGCTAGTTTAATTTTTGAGCAATACTCGAAAGTAATTCATCTAAGATCTAACATTTACTATGAAGCTCTGAGGTACCAGGAACTTTTTTTTACATGATTTACATGATGTGTATAACATCTCATTTAATTCTTATAACAAGGCTTTAGATTGACATGATATTCATGGAAAATTGAAATGCACAGAGAGATTCAGAAACTTTCTCTAAGCCCATGAATGTTCCACTACAACAACTATTTAATAAATGATAAGAAATTTATCTGACATAATTTACTCTAAATTCTGAATTATCATTATACAGATCATAAAAAGCACGACCTATCCCTGACAATCAGTTATACCTGGAGGCAAATGCCTCATTGTAATAATGTTTGAGATGATATCAGGAAATTTGTTTCATCATAATCTTAACACCCCAGTCAATGAGCAGCTCCCAGAAGACTCATTAACAATGGCATAAATGTATACACATTTATTTGACATTTACTTTCAGATCAAGAGCCCATCTGGATCTTTCTAAGTAACATACAACAGGGAGACAGTAGTCAGATCCATGCAATAGAAAGATGGGAAGAGAGTAATTTGTAATTGTTTTCCTTTTCATTTAGAAGCAAACTAAATATAAACCACTTGTATTTTCACCTCTATGGTGAAATAAAGAAATGAGGAAACAAGCAGTGACTTTTTCTTGAGGAAAGGCTTCTTCCTATTCTCCACTGCAAACCTAATAAGAAAAGAATTGTTTTCTCTGCAGTACAGTGAACTGAAGGTCATCATCAATTCTGTTTACTCCTGTTGCAAGTGACTCCACTGCTTGTAAATAATTCATGATACTATATTATAAATAACATTTTATGTAAAAGAAAGCCATGCTGGGGCTTCCTAAGTGTTTCTTTAATCTTCAGAAATATATCAACTAAAATAGCTTCCACCTTTGTATATAGCCTTACTTAGTCTCATAAGAATTGCTTTCGGAATATTTACTATGAATAACATGAGATGACTTATGGTTGAAATATAAGATAACAGGTTGCATAAAGGTAAAATGGCATGAAATCTAGCTTATTATTTTTATTTTTTTTAAAGAAGTGGCAGAATAATGTATATGTAATATCTAACTGAATTACTGGAATACTCTAAGAAGTTAGGAATAAAATGTATTATAGGCTAAATTTTATAGAATGAAAATTTAGGCAGAAACAAACTTGAAACTCATCAAAAACTTAGTTTTATTTTTCAAAACAAGAAATGAAGAGGTTTGGGGAAAATGTTTTATTTTACCTTTTTTTCTTTTATTAAATTAACTTAATAAGATTTTTCTAAAATTTGTATATTTCAATAGTTTGCCATGAAAATATCTACATTTATTAGAGAAATATAACTACTGAATTCATAAATGTTGAAAGAACACTTAATAAATGGGTTCCTTATATGAAAATTACTTTAAAATCCTTCTTAAAAATGTTATATAAAATATTTTACTTTTCAACATTCATTTCACTGATTTCTGTCAATTAAACTAATCAAAATAAGTAGCTTATGATGGTTCAAGGTTATCTATAAAAAAGGATAATTGAAGAAATAATTGCCATTTAACAGTAAACAATCTCATCTTTTTTATTGCATTGATATTCTACAGACTCAGTGTGTAAATACATACCTATCACAGTTTGTTAAAAGATGGGGCATCTTAAATAATTGCCTGACAGGAAGCCATGCTACATGAATGCTTTCATATTTTTCTATAGTCAGGGATTTCTGAACAAAGTAAACTGGCAAGTTGGGTCCAAAGATATTGAAGTTAGAGGTTGTGTATTTCCTCAGCACCATTTGATCACATTCTAATGATGATAGACAGAACCATTTGTTATCTTTCAAAGGGTAATACAGCCTCTCTTTTCTTCTACAGAGCCAAATGCTCTTAGAAACAAAGAGACCCTCAGGAGGTAACTCTTAGGCAACATATATTAACAGGCCAGGTTTAGATTTCACAAGAACAAGGTTCATAAGTACAAACATCAATATCAAGGGCCTGCACATTGGTCCTCTCTTCTTTGCTGCCCATGTACTACAGAGATTCTCACCATCTTATGAGAGAATGAAGCAGGACTCCTCAATATACATAAAAGGTTAGAGATCTTATGGTGATGAAAGGCACAGTGCAAAAAATATTTTTTTAAATTTTTTTGTTGTTTTATTTTATTGTTTTTTTTTGCCTTTGTTTTGGGGGAAGTTTTGGGGTGCAGAGGCATTACAGCTATGGTAGGGGTGTCAGGGTTAGAGGGATATGTTTGGGGGGGTATACTTGGGGCATGCGTCTCTGGAGTATGAGTGTGTTCATGTGGTCATGGGGTATATTAGCCTTTTGTGTATTATAAATCTGGCCCCCCAATAACTAATGTTCGTTGTTACCTAGCACTATATAAATGAAACACCTTTCCATTAAAATTTATTAATGGGTAAATAAAGGTGTGGAGCCAGTTGCTCCATGGTATATGGTAGGAATACAGTTTCAGGCATAAAAGAAACTTTCAGCAAATGACCATTTTATTCCTACACAGCTCACAGGCTCCAAAAGAGCAGGGGAAGAGATCCCATCATGGCGGTCCTCAGAGGAGGACAACTGCTCAGGTCGGGTTAAGTGGATATCAGCTCCACATACCCTGCTTCACCTCAGAGAAGAGGGACACCTGTAATGCCCAAGAGCTGGGTATTTATACAACCACAGAGGGGTTACTATTGAGTAAGTGAGAACTCAGTTCCTGATTTGGAAACTGAGAGTCTGCCTACTGAGAATTCCTGTCTTGATAAGCAGCATGAACTGTTTGTTCCTGGTTTGGGGTATAAGATAGTTTCCATTAGACCTAATGTTTCTCCCGGGCTGTGGAATGAAAGCATATTGAAATATCTGCACACAATAGAAAAGGGAGCCTGGGGTAGGTGATGCCTGGGAGGTGGACATAACGTAAGTCCATGTCTTTATCAGCAAAAGGACACATTAGTATTGGACATATTTTATATAGTCCAATAATTCGACTTTGAACACAAAATGCATACAACAAATTAAAGCAATTTGTCATATTTTAAGTGTTTTTCTAAAATTACATAGGTTTTTATTCTTAATATCATCTTGCATAAAGTATTGTCTTTAGTTAACTTTGCTTATGAGTTATTTCTCATTCAAACACTGCAGAAAATTTATGCAGTTTCCACAACTTTGAAGATTGCTATTTGTGTGTGTGAAGTTTTAAATTTTATGTATAATTTCAAGAAAACTGCCAACTTGGAAATGCATTGAATAATACAATAGAAACTATTTTCTAGTCATTTTTTTCCACTTTTTTCTCTCTTTTAAATCATTTTGTTGTTGAGAAGAATGAACACATAAGATTAGTGCCTATGATGTGTCAAGCATAGGCCTCAGTGCTAAAGTAGTGATTTTGAAAATAAAGTGTGACCTTGCAAACTGACTATTTTTCTTTCCTGGTGAACTGAAAAGAGGTTTATACTCTATGTATTCAATGAGCTTTTGCATGTAAGCAATTAATAAACGGCCTTCCCCAAATTAAGTAGGAAATAAATGTTATCACCAGAATCATGTAAGTCTATATAGCATTTATAAAAAGAATATAATTATATATGGTACATATTTAAATATCTTACCATATGAAAATATCACTAACTTAGGTAAGATTTACAGTGTACATATTATTTTATTATTTTAATTATTAGTATTAAATCTTTTTCAGATTTAAACAATTGTATTTTTACTTTTATCACACACTAATTTGACTAATTTTTAAAGTAGCTATCAATACTTTTTGACATGGGTATATTCGAGTGGTGTGTGCTTAAATAAACTTTCTTAAATCATAGAATAGGTGATATTTGCTAGTATGCAAATTATAGCAACCTATTTTTAAGATGTAACCATGGGTAAAATATGATAATATTAGAAAATTCTCTCATCTGTCCTAGTTTAGACTGCCAGCTTACCCTTTAGGAGAATAAACAAACTAAAATTTCCTTACCAATTTGAAATAGGTGCATCAAATATTTATAATTTTGATACATGTCAGATAAAATTTATTTCCATATTATTAAGTTCCTCTTTAATTCTTGGGTAATTTCTGAATTTTTGAAAATTCCTTTCTTTAATCTGAGGATGGAGTAAAATATTTAAACAAAGTATTAAAAAATTAAAAAATATATTTTATTTTGCAAATTGTATCTGGAAAACTTGTAATATACATTTTTGTCATTCGCTTTTCAGAAATGTTTCCCTTTAATCATGTCATTGTGTCTTCTTTCAGATATTTGTAATAAATATATTTCAATTTTAAGCACCATTTTTCCAATGGTGTGCATTATTTTAATGTAATTTTGGTGGGAGTTTGAGAACTTCTGTTTCTCCTTCTATGCTTATTCTACTTAAATATTTAAAATAACTTTTTAAAACAATAAATTATCTTTTACATTTTTGTTCACACTATTTTGAAGTGTCAGATCAGCGTAAAGTTATATTTTCAAATAGCACAATTAAATTATAAACCAAAATAATTCTATATGACTGGAAATGCATTCTGTATGCTTAGTCTGCTATACATTAATTGTGGGAATTTTGTTCTTTATCATAACTTCCCTAAGATTAATTCTCAGCCATCCACAAAACTGATAGCAAAACAAAAGTCCACAAAATGTTTTCAAGTTCAGTACTCTTATGTAAAGTTATGCTTTATAAACTTAATCATTTAATATCCCTCTTGATATAAAAGGTGAAAAGTTAATCTCTCTTTCTATGTATTTATATATATTATGAACATATATAGAAATAATATATAGATATATTCAAGTCAGTACAAGAAAAATGTTTGTTCAATGTAAAAGTTTCAAAGCCTGAAATTCTTAAATATACATGAAATCAAAGTTTTCCCCATGTTTTAATTTACAATTGCCTTGATATAGTAGGAATTGACACAATTGAATTTGTTTATATTTTTGTTCAACTAATATATTAAACAGTATTGTTACTTTGCCCTTAGTTTGGTATTACTGGTTTCAAACGCCAATAAGCTGGGCTTTCTATTTGTTCCAAAGCAGAGACTTTAGAAGTCATTGAAGAACAACCTCCTGTTAATGAACAAAAATGTTTTCTCTTACTCAGATGCATAGAACCCGTAATGATACGGCTGCAACCAGAAAGCAAGGAGAGAGAGTAGATAAGATGAAAGGTATGTGCAAAGCTTCAAAAGTGTTTTTTTTTTTCTCTTTAATTTTGATCCTCAAAGAATTTTACATCTCATTAAGTGAGTATTAGTGAAGGTGTATCAAAAAGTGGCGTAATTGGGAAAACATTTAAGTGAATCTTTGACATTTGAAAATATGCTAATTCTGTATAGAAAGTTAAAGAACCTTGGATCTAGTCATGTTTTGCCCCTAATTATCTGTTAGAAGAAGAGTTTCATTCCCCCCCCCCGGACATATTCTTTTATTTTCTTAATTGTAGGCTGCAGCGCACTAGGACAAATGTGCTTAACAAAGCTAATATCTGTCATAGGAACTAGAAATGGAAATGACATTGCTAGTAGAATTGTGGTAAATGGAAAAGGAATCAAAGAAAATAAGGAAGATTTTTTAAGCATGGCCAACACAAGTAGTCACTGATGTTTTAGTCAGACAGAACAGCTTGCCAGCTTTCTCAAAAACACATTGCTTCACCGTTGCTAATACCCCGTTGCTAATACCCTCCTATGGGGGAAAACCCATCAAGGTTACAATACGTATCCAATGGTTAAATAAAGTTTTCTTTTTTTCTTAATGATGGACTAAAGAAACTGCAGAAAAAGTATTTTTCATTTGCATTTTTGCTTTTAATTTCATAACTGGTTAAAATAGAAAGTGAAATAAAACAAAAGTGTCCTAAAAAAATTAACAACTTCTCAAATACAAAAAACAAGTTGCCTTGTCTCATTCACTATGGTTTTAAAACTGTGTGGAAGTCACACTCACTGATGAATTTCATTGGTTAATGCCGATTTAGTTCTACCAGTGTATGAATAAGAAAGCCACCACGCGATTTGCCTGGGACACACAGATCTATATTTATTACATTGCAGGTTTATATACTCTAAGTTAAAAATCCCCTCAATTGTGATATATGAATTGGAAAATTCATATATCACAAATTCATACTTATTTTTTGAGGATATAATAGTTTTTTCCTATTAAAATTTGATATATTCTTCATATTAAAATCTGACATATTCCTTATATTAAAATTCAATGTATTGTGACAATTTTATAGTTTTCTATGCTAATTCTTATGTCCTGAAACTGCTTTGCTTTCAGATTTGCCAAATTTATATTTAAAACTAATTGTCAAATAAATGACAATGATATCATAAAATGGTTTATTTTAAATATTTGTTTAATATCTAAATTTGGATATTTTTTACTTTTATATTATGTTATATTCCAAATATGGAAACTTTGGAGTATATATATTAATATATACATATATATTAAATTGAAAAGCTAATAAAGTAGAACATCATGCTCTGCAAAAATTCTGAAAATAAATTTTGCATATTATATATGTTTTATAGAATAATTGTTTTGTTAACAAGCTATACATGCTATATTCTGGATGGAAACTGAGTCTGTAGTTTACTAACACATATATTAGGATATTGTAAACACTATGAGAGATTTTTTTTTTTTTGTAATTAAGAGAGAAAACTATATTATTATTTCAGTAATATTTTAAACACTAAAATGTATAGCAATATTGTTTAAATAAGTATTAAATTAAGTAGTATTAAATTAGTGTTTTAATATCATTTATTTTTATTTATAAATTAGGTTTAGCTCTATAAATGAATTTCCTGTGAATCTATATCAATTCTATGTGTCAAATCGTACTTAGCTATTCAATATGAAGAGACATATTACATCTCCCTTGAATCCTACCTCCTTTATTTCTATTTTTGCTGTCAATAGTTTGTTCTAGTTTTAGTTACTTGTCAGTTCTAACTGTTCCATTTCTGCCCCATGCCTCCACCCCCACCCCAGGGACTGTGCTTATAACACATGAAAAATTTTACTATATTTGACACAATTATAACTTTATAAACTTTTATCCATCACCAATTGCAAAATATTTTTTTAAAATATGTTCTTATTTGTTCCTTAAGGCAATCTTGTGAGATGAACAGAAAAAGTGTTTTTCTTGCTATTTTACAGGTGAGGAAATAGTTTCAGAATTTTTAAGTAATTTGAACTATTCATATGCTGAAAGAAATTGGTGATATATCCAAGTCCTAAGTCCAAGGCTTCCGTTTTCAAGCGCATAATATTTAGTAAAACAGAAAAGACTCAGAGTGATTATTCACATAATCGATTTTTATAACTGACAATTTCCATGACATATAAGTTTCTCTGTAGAGGAGGCATGAGTTCACATCCTTGGGAATAAAAGGGGAAAACAAAACAAAACATGGGGAGCAGATGTAGCTCAGTGATTGAGTACCTGCTTCCCATGTTTGAAGTCCTGGGTTTGATCCCTGGCACCTCATAGAACAAAACAAAAGAAAGCCAAACAAAAACAAAAACAGAGTCAACATAAAATATATATATATATTTTTGGAATTTTAACAAAAATCCCCAAAAGTAGCAAAAATATATATATTTCATCCCTTTAACATTATTAAGCATATAGAAAGAAAAAAATGTAACTTCTATTCAAAATAATAAATAAATTTTCCATGTTATTTTTATTTGTTTGATTAAATGTTTTGCCTTTATTAAAAATATATTATTAAAAGGAGAGATAGCAAAAAAGGAAGTTTTAACAATTAACTCATTGAAATAGTTTTTTTATATCAAAATCTTCTTTCATTTCCCCTACCAATATTGCAGTGGTGTAATGAACCATATAAATTTTTAACATGTACCCAAAGAGGGTAAGGACTATTTATATCATATTTCAAAAAGTAAAAAACAAAAAATCTCTAAATATCATCAAATATCCAGTAAATGTTCTAATTTCCAATTTGCATCACATAGATATCAATTGAAATATGTTTGAATCAACATCAAAATAAGGCCCCCTCATTGCCCTTGGGTAATTCCAGTGTCTAGAATTTCCTTTAATCTACCTGGTCCCCTTCCATCTCCTATCCTCTACTGCCATCTTTCTTTTAACTTCTTTTAATCTATATGTTGAAGAAACCTGACTATTGCCAGAGTCTTTATTTTGATGGTAGAATCCTTATGGTATAATTGTAAAAATTAAATATTGGATCAAAATTCTTGAACTAAGTAAGGTTTATTTTGAAGTAGGGAGGGAGTGAAAATAAAACTTCATATATAGCTTCTAAAATATCACTTATCTTTATTCTGTGTTTAGTCTGTTTTACAATATTAGCTACAGTTTTCATCTGCCTTTTGTGCATGTCTGTCTCGAGGGCTTTTATGATCCATAAGGATGTTATTACATACCTTTCTTCTTTGTGTGTAGTTCAACTACATTTTTCTCTTACTCATTTGCTACTTGAAATTAGTTTTCTGAAATGTTGATGGGGCAGGCAAAGGTCAATATAGCATTTTTAGTATCCCAGCCCTAAAATGTCCTCCTTTCTTCATTTCATGAAAATTCCAAATATGGCCACTTACTTTCCACGTCCTGATTTCTCTCCTTCTCCATCTCACTTTCATTGTGGTCTCTTTTATTGTGCCTTGCTCTTCACGAAACAAATAAAAAAGTGCAATTCTACAGTGATTGTAAAGAAAATGACAGATAAAACTGAGAGAACAAGGATATCCAACACAATCCGCAAATTGCTGTCCCTGAAAAAGTGAATAGGCTACATTAGATAAATATTATAAAGTGATTATGCTTGGCTGTTTAAAAATAATATGAGGAACTCAGCATATTAGGAAAAACTAAAAGCATAATAAAATAACTCAACATATGTAAAAATAAAAAATTTATAGTTTGCAAATGAAATATATTTACATTAAAATAAAAAATTCAATGAGATATTAAAGAACTGGAAAAGAGATATAAAGACATTATACAGGATGCAGCACAGAGAGGATTATAGCTGACAAATATGAAAAATGAAATTAACAAATAGAGATTAGAAGGAGAAACAGAATCCATTCTTCTAATTAGAGTTCAAGATTGAAATAATAGAGAAAACAAAATAAAAAATACTTAGGAAGATAATTGCTGAAATAAAGAAAGGATATTAAATCTAAAACAGGAAGGAAGGGAGGGAGGGACGGAGGGAGGAAAGATAATGAAAGCAATTGACACCAGGATACATGATAGTGAAACTGAAAAGTCCTTGTAACAAAGAGATCTTTGAAGTACCCAGAGGTAAAAGTCAGACAAATAAACTAAATGCTGCCTTTTCAGTTACACAAGGGAACAAAATGAGTTGAACTGTAATTTTTATGGCCCTGTTGAAAATAACTATTGGGTTAGAAGTATACATACAACAAAGCTGTTTTTTAAGATAGAGAGTGACAAAATGGCATATATTGATCAACAAATATTGGGCAAATTTACTGTCAAAAAATTTTTATCATCTACTTCTAAATCACACACTTTAAGAAAGAATGATTCACAAAGAAAAAATTTTAAAAAGGAAACAAACATTGAAAATAAATCCCCAAGACATTTTTTTGGTTAAAAAATTTAAGAACTTTGTTACCAATATAAGGTATGTTGAGACAGGTATAAGCTGCTTATATATATTATAAATTCTTTCAAGTGTTGGGGAAGAGGGAAATAAAATAAACAAGAGTTATGACATATTATATTTAAGTATGCATATTCATATTTACATTACATGCATATATATCTTTAAATATAATAGAGAAGAAAAAAAGGATATGAAGTTTTAAATTTGTATATAATGTGCAATATAACTTCAATTCACAAAAAACAAAAAAGAAAAAAGAAAAAGTACTAGCAGAAAAAGACATATCAACAAATATTTTGGACAATATTAATAGCCTTCATATCATTATTGGAAATATCAAACAGTCAAAATAAACTAAAAAAGATGGAGAATATTAAAGAAATTCAATTAATATATTTAACAACATTTCAGTACATATTTAAAACAGTTTCTAACATTTATCAAATATGGCTTTTCAAGTTTACATAAACGTCTCGTTTATAAAAATAACTATGTACGAGGGCATAAGGTAAATCTCACTAAAATTAAATGCATTACATTCATACAAATCAGTTAATATAGGCTATCAAAAACTTTATATTATAAAATTTCCTAGAAACTATATAATCCTCAAAAAAATTTGAACGTTTTGGACCAGCAAACTTTTACCACAAATTTAACAAAGCAAGCAAACAAAAAGGCAAATACCATATTTATTTACCACAAAGGTCCATCAATCATCCAAGAACAGGTACTTTCTATCTTATACAATTTCCTTCAACATAATAAAGTACCACTGCTTAATTCATTTTGAGGCCAATGTAAATCTGTTATCAAAACAAAACAAAACAAAAAAGAATGAGGTGGAAAAAATGGTAACACGTGAAAATATTTTAACCAATCTATTTGCAAAACTTATTAATCCATATCAAACAATTCTCAAATAACATGTTTAGATTGCTTTTAACCTGTATAGAAAGTTTAATGTTAAAAATCCTTTAAAATATTTAGGTTAAGAAAATAAAGGAAGTATATTATTGTCTTTGTAGATATAAAGAAGGCATTTGATAAAATTCAACATCTACTTGTGATTAAAAGAAAATAAAAATCCCATAATAAATCAAGTTCTGAATCATTAAACACACAATTTAATTAACATAAAATCTCTTACACAAAAAAACACACATAACAGTGAACATTAAAAAAAAAACTTTTCTTTAAAATTAGAATTCAGTAAAGTGTGCCTATTTTCACTACTTTTGTTTAACACTGACTGGACACGATCTGCAATGATAAGAAATAGAAATAAAAAATATAGAAATTCAGCAAATACAGATGAAACAACAACCAAAAAACTGTCAGTAATTCAGATATGATTACCAACATGGAAATCCAAAAGAATCTAATAATAAATTATTAGACAATCATTATTTTACAAATGGATCAGTAAATAACAGTAATGAAAGCAAATGGCATTTCTCTGCACTAGCAAAAGTAAACAAATAAAAGAAACAATAAGAAAACATATTAAATATTTTTAAAACACATTTAAATATAAAGTACATGGGACTGTAATTAGCAAAATTTCTTAAATAACTTTATGAGGAAAATTATTTAACTACTTAAATAAAGAATTAATAAAATAGAGACTCACCTTTTGCATCGTAAGACTTACTTAATGTCAACAAAATGTCCATTTCTACAAATGACCCCCGCTTTCAATTCACATATAATTTAAATGTCAACATAGGTTTCATGGAACATGATATTCTGGTTATAAAATTTATATTTTCTAGAACATAATTATAAGGATGTTTAAGATACTCATAAAAAAACAATTACAAAGTGAGTTGTCCTGCACCACTGGTTTTCCATATGCCTCATTAACTATTAATCAGAGTTAGACATCTCATACCTATTCTCAATCATAATAAAGAGTCAGTTCATCAGCATATAAACACACTACCTCACCACCCCCCACTCGCCCCCAGGCATGAGGTGGCTCCCGGGAATGAGCCTCCCTAGCACCAAGGGATTATTATTACCAAGCACCAGTTAGCAATGCATCTAGACAAAGACCTTGATCAAAAGGGGGGAATGATAAATACAAATGAGTTTTTATGACTAAGAGATTTCAAAGTGAGAAGGGAAGTCATTCCAGAGGTTATACTTATGCAAATCTCAGTAGGATCTCATCAATTGCACAGTAAACTGTGTCTCAAATAGCAGGGCTCCTGAGGGCTCTAGTAATATCCAGAAACTATAAGCAGGGCAAACAGCTCAGGAATTCGGCACCCTGTCAGTGAGCCTTACTATGGAAATTATGCTCTTCAGTGTAGGAGAGTTAGACTCATTTATAGGTTCTCTACAAATGGCTTGTCTGCCTCTTTTATTTGAACCCATAATTAGCACTATACTTAATAAATATATGTCCCAGAGACTTAAATCTTTGGTCCCTCCGTGTGTCAGTTGAGCCCTGAATTTCAGCAGAGTTGCAACATCCACTCTCCAGTTCACTGGACTCACCCAGGACAACTAACAAGGAGATGATAATGGACAACGCCCATCCCAAGGAACAGAGAGTGTCTGCAACTGCAAGCAAGATAGCTCCATCCATCTGTCCCAAGGGATCTAAGCCCCCTCTCAATGAGAAGCAGACTGGACATCACCATCCCAAAATCCTCAAGATTGGAGAATGAACAATGGACTAAAGTAGACTTATTATTCTACTATAGAATTATTATTATTATTATAGCAATGGAAGCACTATTATTGATATAAAGGTAGTAGCCACCAGAGGTTCTGAGGGATGGGACAAAGAAGAATAGATATAATATGGGGGCATTTTGGGGACATTGGATTTGTCCTGCGTGACATTGCAGTGAGGAATACAGGCCATTGTATATGGTGTCATAACTTACAAAATTGTGTGGGAAAAAATGTAAACTATAATGCATACTGTAGTCTATGGCTAGTAGCAATGCTTCAATAAGGGTTCATCAATCGTGACAAAGGTACCACACTAATGAAGGATGTTGTTAATGTGGGAAAGTGTGGGAGGGGGAGGGAGTGGGGCATATGGGAACCCTTTATATCTTTTATGTAACATCTATGTAATATAAAACCTCTTTAAAAATAAAATAATTATTTTTTTAAAAAGGGTGAGTTTAAGTTAAGCATATTTAACATTCTGGGTATTAAACTCTTTTATGCCAATGTCATATGTTGGCATAACAAAGGTCATTATATTTCCAGCTTACAATATCTACATCCATATTACCTACTATGTAACTACTAAATGAGTATTTTGCTTTTTGTTATAGCTAGACTCCACTCCTGGTGCTCAGACGGTTTTCAGTGCCTGAGATAGGATGCATTGAAAAAAATGAAAAGCAGTTAAGGTACTTAACATCAGGAAGCTGGATGCTTATTAAATCACTGCTGTGACTACAACCTGAGCTATTGTGTTCAATAACTGACCACCTATCGAAAGTTGGATTCTGACAATGCAAACGATGAGACAAAGTTTAATTCACAAGAAGTTGACTACACCTGTGAGAGGGAGAGGCATAGGTTCTAACAGAGGAAGACATCAAATTGAATGTAGGACCAACAAATCCTCAGCCTACCCAGCAGGTAACTCTGGAAACTGTCAGAGTTATGCTGTATCAGGAGAAATGTACAGCCATTTATATCCCTGCCTCATTCAGTCACTCTTTATGGGCTCTTCTGCAAAGCCAATGACTTTGGCAAGGTAGCTCTTTGCAACTGAGCTAGAACCTGAGGCAGCTGACGTAGAGCTGGAGGCAGCCTGACAATCATATTAACCACAAATGGACAGCCGAGACCTTCATTAAACGAGATCTAAGAAGCACATCTCCACAGTTACCTGTTACCATGGAGTTGCATTTTGGTGCTCTCTGCTATATTGAAATATTTCACCACGTTGGATTTTAAAATTTAAGCTTGGTAAGTGAATTGAGAAACAATAAGGAACAATATACAAACTGGAAAAAAAATATAGCAATAGTTATTTCCTATAAATTATTATAAAATGATACTTGTAAATCAAGAATATAAAGATCAATAATCCAGTAAAAAAACAGAAGTAAACAGATAGTTCACAAAAAAGCATAAAAAGGGCTTACATAATATTGAAATCTGACTAAACACAGTCATAGTAAAACAAATATATATTAAACTTCAATGAGATGCCAGTTTTTAGCAATCAGTTTTGTGAAATACAAAACATTTGTAAAATTCAGTGTGGACAAAGGTTTAGGAAAAGAGCTCTCTTATATATTATTGAATTATAGGGTAAATAGAATAAAAACATCCTTTCAGTGCTTTTGGCAATATCTTTCAAAATGAGAAATGCACATGGTGTTTTTCCAGCAATTCCCTTTTTGGGCATTTTTCTTAGTAAGATACTTGCATTGAGCACAAAGTAATATAGACTAGCAGCAACTGTAAATAACTATCTTTCAATAAGGTCCTAGCTTAATTGTGATGCTTTCTGATCATGAAATATTACACAAATATTAAAAGAATGATGGGTATATGCATTAATATGAAATGTACTCAAAGGCTTACCATCATTTGATAAATTGCATATAATCAAAGGTACGTAAGTATGCATGAATATGCTAACGGTTGCATTAAATATATGCATGAACATAATATACGTGCATGTATTAGAAATGAAAACACAGTCATGCACTCTGAAATATTGGATTTTCTTTATTGTCAGTAATTAAACCTATGTCTAAAGATGAGTCCATTTTCTGCTAAAGTATAAAAGTTCATCTCATCAATATTAGATAACTATTGATCCTTTTACAATTCATAGTATTTTATCAATTATTATATTATTTTTGCTTGTGCCCTATATGCGTTTATTACCAAATACAAATGTAGTAGACAGTTTCTTACATGGATCCCAATTATCACCTCCTGGTATTCATGCCCTTGTTAATTCCCTCCCCTTTTGTGTAGTCTAGACCTAGAGACATACTTCTAATAAAGAAAGTATGGAGAAAGCAATGAGATATCACTTCTATGACTAGATTTTAAAAGACTGTGATTACCATGTTGTGCTGTCTCTCCCTTGTCTCTCCCACCTGGCAAGGAACTGTGGGAAACTATCTCCTGAGAGCCAGTAAGACACCAGAATCATGTGTAATTCTGAGAAACCTTTTTAAAATATGGACCTTGTTGTTGTAAAGATGAAAATAAGCTTAATCTAAGGCCAAAAAGAAACTGAGGCTCTCAAATAGTCTACAAGGAACTGGATCCTGGCAATGACCATGTGAGAGGGCTTAAAATTGTATCATTGTCTAGTTGAGTGTTTCTATGAGATTGTGCACCCTGGAAAGACACCTTGACTGCAGCTTTTTAAGAGACCTTGTTGAGGACCTAGCAAAGCCAAACCCAGAATCATAGGAACTGTAAGATAATAAATGTATGTTGTTTTAAGCTGCTGAGTTTTGGGGAAATATGATACACTGCAATATATAATTGATACAGTGTATCTATTGATCAATATTGAAAAGCAATATTTGATCATGGACAAATATCTCTGTGATAAAAAAATACTCCTGGATTTCTGAATACATCTAAAATTCTATTGGAAAGCATTATTGCAATTTTGTTTAAAAATGTATCTGTTTTGGCCCACTAGGCTGCAGAAAGCAATATACCAGAAATGGATCCTCTTTTAACAATGAGGATTTATTAGCTTACAAGTTTACAGTTTTGAGGCAGAGAAAAATGTCCAAATCAAGGCATCATCAAGGCAATTCTTCCTCTCTGAAGACTGGCTGCTGGCGATCTTGGACTCTTCTTTCACGTGGCAAGGCACATGGTGCGTCCACTAGTCTTTCCTTTCTCTTCCAGATTTTGTTGCTTTCAGCTTTTTGCTTCTATTACTTTTTCTTTCTCTCCCTCAGTATTTGTCCTTTTTATAAAGGACTCCATTAAGATGATTAAGACCCACACTGGGCCACAATTTAACTGAAATAATGTAATCAAAAGTCCTACAATAGGCTTACACCCACAGCAATGGATTAGCTTTAAGAACACACTTTTCTGGGGTCTGCATAGCTTCAAACCTTCACAGTATTCATATTTTTAAAATCTGGAATTATTTTTCAGAAACAAAAAGTTCCCCATGCTTTACGAAGCTGTTTTAAGCTATTTTGCACATTTTTTATAATAAATTTTAACAAGTCATGATAATAGATGTCAATGGCTCTCAAAGAATGATCTGTGGACCTGTGGCATCAAGGTTACCTGGGAGCAGATTAGAAATGCAAATCTCGGGCTTCAACTCAGACCTAACGAATCAGAAGTTATGGGGCTGGGCACACAGTGATCTATGTTTTAGCCAAGTGCTCTATGTGATTCCAATGCAAAACATACCCCTAATTTTTAGCAGCTTAAAAGAGCAGAGGTTTCTTAAATAGTTTGCAAGGACTTAGGGCCTCAAGAGCGTGCTTTGTAACATGTGGTTACCGCCAAAAAACCAGACTATCAGCAGCTCCACTTTTAAATGATAGTAAATACCAACATCAGACTACAAGATTTGTTTTTGTTATCTATTACTGCATGGCAAACCATCCCCAAACTTAATGACATGCAAAACAAAGCACCTTATTATTTGCCGTGACTCTTCCACTTAGCAACTGAGTTTCTTCTGCTGGTCTTGCCTTGAGATGCGCTGGAAGGTCCAACATGACGTCACATAGATGTTGGGGACCCTGGCAGGGATGGCCAGAGCACTGACTCTAACTCGCTCTGCCCTCAATCTCTCAACATTAAACAGTCTGGCCTGAGCCTTTTTAGAGGATTTTTGTTTTACAAAGGGGCAAATGCAGGAACTGTTAGGGTTTTTACACCCTAGACCTGAAACAGACACAAGGTTACAACAAAGCTTTCTGGATATGTTTAATTCAATCTGGCAAGGTGTGAAGGTTCCCCAAGCATATTATTTTCCTGAAGACTCGTGGATATCACTATTCCTTCATGAATCTTAAACATCTCTTCTGGGATATTTGTTCTTCCCCAGAAACTACACCGTTCTAAGACTCTATTAGCAATAAACTTTTATTTACTTGTCTAACCATCTCTTGATTTTTCTCTCACTGAATACTGTTTTGAATTTAGTATATAATTTAAGCTCGCAATGGTTTTACACTCAGCATTTTGAAAAGGTTATTTCGCTATTTTCTAGTTTCCATTGTTATCATTGAGAAGTCATCAGCTAATTGTTGTGCCTTTGTATGCAATCTGTTTTATAGAATGAAAACTGCTTTTAAGTTCTTATTTTTGGCTTTTGTGACCTATTGTTGGTAGAATGTGTCTAATAATGAATTTATTTTTATCTATCCTGTATGAGGTTTGTCAAGAAAACAGAATCCATGCATTTTAATTACTCAATATTCTTCAATCAGGCTTGATTCTGCTCCAGGATTCTTCTGCTCCATGTGGCATAAGTTGGGTCACTCACTGGACCACATTGATCTGGTGGCTGGGCTGACTGGCCTGGAAGGGTAAGAAAGCTTTACTCATGTGCCTGATTCTGCACTGCTACCCATGTGGCATCTCCAGGTTGCTAGCTTAGACTTGCTCCCAACATCGTGGTCCTAATGAGTTTGTTTCTTACACAGGAGTTGATTTTCCCCAAATATACAGTTTAATAAGTTTCTTAAGTGGGAAAACTCAGCCAATAAGTATTGACACCCTCCTCCTTCTCTTACTCTTTTGTTTGTTCTATGTGGATGTGTATTTGGAGATTACATACACTGTTCAATCATTGACATGGCACAAGTTACTCTTTTTCCTCTTCCAGTCTTTTGTTTATTGACATCTGTCTCAATCTGTGCTCAATCACTGACGTTGTTGCATTTGTCATTAAATATGGGCAAATACTTTGTATCTTTCTTGTCCCAATAAGGAAATTGCTCCAATTTTACTTTTCCTCTCAAAGAATGAGTCTATACACTCTTATCACATTCCAGATTCAAACAAAAGCTGAGAAGTTGAGGTGGATGTTTATAATGGAAGTCTCAGACTATCTCTACCCAAACTGCCTAAACAATACATACTTCTATTTTTACTGGGGATTTGAAAAGTTGTAGAGCTTTCAGTTCCCTCTGTCATTGCAAAATGACATCCTTTGTCTATTAAAATGACAGAATAAAATGAGAGTGTGGAGAGGAAAAATGAAAGAAAATGGACAATATATTATGAAAAGGGAAAAGAGGGAAAATTGAAAAAAAGAATTGAAAGTATCTTTATTATGCCTTCTTATAAACCAGTTAAAACATATGTTGTTACCCTCTCACATTATTTTATTTATTTGTGAAATATGCACATATTAAATTGTAAAATATTTTATTAATCATTAAAAACATTAATTTAATACATCAAGAACTCATTCTAATCTATCAGAAAAAAGTGGAGCAACACTCCAAAAGATAAATGAATAAGCTCATTAGTTGTGAATTCACAGAAACAGAAATGATGAAAATTGAAAAATATGAGTTGTACTAGTAGATATGCTTTTTGTTTTATGCTTATGAAGTTAGTAAATTTTATATTTACGTGACAACCTATGGCCACTGCATTTGCTGTGATGCAATTGGTTTTACACAATGCACCACAAATGTAGTTTAAGATTGCTTTTTTGAAAAATTTTTGGGAATTATCCCCAAATTAACTTAAAACACTTGATATGTGAAGATCTATTGGCTTCATTTCTAGGAACTTACCCCAGGGCAATTTTTTAAAACAATAAAAATTATAGTCCAAGGTATACTTTACAGAGTCATATACTTATTGTAGCACAATGCAATAAGTTTTAATAAGTAGTACTCCTAAAATAGCTACTATTTTTTTTTTTTTTTTTACCAGGAGGTCCCGGGGATCGAACCCTGGTGCCTCCA
>JAQZBX010016749.1:13669-36290 GCA_029593785.1 Cabassous unicinctus | reverse complement strand
TTTTTTTTTTTTTTTCATTTTGTCCGCAAAGAAGTTTTAGGTTACAGAAAAGTCACGTACCGAAATAGAGCAGACTCCCATATACCCAACATCCTTCCCCTTTTCCCCCTTCCCCTATTAGTAACATTGTATATGTGGATGGCACATTTGTTACAACTGATGTACAAATATTGAAACATTGCTACTAACCATGGTAAATGGTTTACATTATGGTTTACATTTTGGGCCACACATTTTTATAAACTTTCATGCAATTCAACATGGCCTGTATCCATCATAGCAAGATCATGTAGAACACTTCCATCTCCCCCAAAATGGCCCCTGTTCCATCTATTCTATTCCTCCCAGCCCCTTCCCTCGGGACCCACAGTGACCACCAGGCTTCACTCCTTGAAGGAAAAAATTCATAGTTACTTACAACAACACTGAGGGCTTGACACACTGGTCGCCCTCCCCTATTAGACACCACCCATGCTCTCAAGAGACTACTGCCCCTCTATTTGAGAACATATAGGACAACAGATCTTATAGTGATAAAAGGGAAAATGTTTTAAAATATATTTTTAATATTTTTCCATTATTTTTATTATACCAAATTGTTATTTTTTTGTATTTTATTTCTTATTTTTAAAACTATTATTATTCATTTTCTTATTAATCATATTTGGTTATTTTATTGGCTTCATTTTTTAAGAAGTTTTGGATCATAGAGGGGTTACAACTGTGGCAGGGAGGATCATTGGTGCGGGGTGTCAGTGACAGGTGATATATGGGAGGAAGCTCACCTGGGCATACATATAAGGCATTTAAATGTGTTCAAATATTCACAGGGCATTGTCATGGTGGGTGGAGATTCACACAATAACCAAAGGAATATCAAATTCTCATCCTGGGGAGCTCTGCCACAATCTCTAATAGATCAGCAAGAATCCCCCAAGTACAGGGGCAATGACTAGTGAAAGAGGATGATCCACTGATGTGCCTTGATATTGATGACTGTGCGTATGAATCTTTATTCTTGAAATTGAAACTTAGCCTAGTATTATAGAGGGCCTAAGAGTTGCCTCCTGGGAGCCTCCTTGTTGCTGAAATGTGGCCTCTCTCTAAGCCAAACTCAGCATATAAATATATTACCTTTCCCCCAGCTGGTAAAGCTGGCACCCTCCCTGGCACCGAGGGATTACTACCAAGCACCAACTAGCAATGCAACTGGGAAAAGACCTTGGCCAAAAGGGGGAAAAGGTAAAGACAAATGAGTTTATATGGCTAAGAGACTTCAAAGTGAGTCGGGAGGTCATTCCAGAGGTTACGCTTATGTAAGTCTCAGCAGGATCTCTTTGACTGCCAAAGTATAAACTTTGATGCAATTCAACATGGCCTGTATCCATCATAGCAAGATCATGCCACCTCAAATGGCAGGGCTCCTGAGGGCTCTGGAGACATCCAGACACTATAGTCAGGGCAGATAGCTAAGGAGTTTGGTGCCTTGCCAGTTGGCCCTATATTGGAATTTATGCTCTCCAAAGTGACAGAGTTGGACTCAGTTGTGGTTTCCCTACATATGGCTCTTTTGTCCTTCTATTTGAACCTATCATTAGTACTAGAGTTGGTAGGTGTATGTTCAAAAGACTTAAATCTTTGGGCTGTCCATGTGCCACCTGGGCCCTGAATCTCATCGGAGTTGCAACATCTTCTCTCCAGTTCATTGGTCTCATACAGGACAACTAACATGGAGGTGATGATGGACAACTACCATACCAAGGAACCAAGAAAGTCTACAACTGCAAGCAAGAGAGTCCCATCCATCGGCTGTATAGGATCAAAGCCCCCTCTCAATTAGAGGTGGAGTGGACATCACCATCTCAGAACCCTCAGGATTGGGGAATGAACTATGGACTAAAGTAGATTTACTGGTATTCTACTATAAACTTCTTGTGATTCTAGCAATGGAAGAAATTATATCAATGATGTGGAGGCAGTGGCCACTGGAGGTTCTGAGGGCAGGGATAGGGAAAAACAGGTGTAATATGGGGGCATTTTTGGGACTTGGGAATTGTCCTGAATGACATTGCAATGACAGATAAAGGCCATTATAAATCTTGCCATAACCTACAGAATTGTGTGGGAGAGAGAGTAAACTACAATGTAAACTTTAATCCACGCTTAGTGGCCATGCTCCAAAATGTGTTCATCAATTGCAAAGAGTGTACCTCACTAATGAAGGATGTTATTAATGTGGGGAAATGTGGGAGGTGTGGGAAGTGGGGCATATGGGAATCCCCTACATTTTATGTGACATTTATATAATCTAAGTATCTTTTTAAAAATTAAGGGGGGCGGATGTGGCTCAAATAGTTGGGCGTCCGTCTCCCATATGGAGGGACCCAGATTCAATCCCTGGGACCTCCTGGTAATAATTAATTAATTAATTAAAAATTTAAAAATTAAATTAAAAAATAATAAATCACACATATATATTATATAGTACACTCTATATCTATTAAAGAAATTGAATCTTTTATCAAAACACTTCCCACAAACAATAGTTTCACTGCTGAATTATATAAAAAAAGTTAAGAAAATCATAAAAATAATAGCAATTTTACACAAAACTCTTTCAGAAAATAGAGGAGGGGGAAAACTTCCCAATTTGTTTTATGAGGTCAACATAACCTAGATACCAAAACCTGACATAGACATTACAAGAAAAAAAAGTACATACCAATATTCTCTGAGCACCTAAACAATCTCAAAAATACTTTAAAAATATTAGCAAATCATAAACTATAAAAGTACTAGAAGAAAACATTATCTTGGAGTGGAGAAGGCAGTTCTAAGTATAATTCGGGAGCCAGTAGTCATAAAGGAAAAATACGATAAATTAACTATATGAGGATTAAAAATGTCTGCATGGCAAATGCCATCATAAGCAAAGTCAAAAAACTAATGACAAATATTTTCAACACATTTCATAGACAAAGCCTAAACTCCCTAATATATATATTCCTAGAAATCAATAAGAAAAAAGAGACCAAAATTCAACAGAAAAATAGGCAAATATGAGACATGAAAAGAAATACAAAACACTCTTAAAGGTATAAAAGACATTTGACACTTTACTAGTAGTAAGAGAAATGAAAATTCTAGCAGATTAGCAAATCTCAAGTTTGATGACACACACTATTGTAGAGATTGGTGAGACTATATATTGGCATAACCCCTATGGAGGGTAATTCAACTACAGATTTTAATCTAGCATTTACTCCTCTAGAATTTATCTTGCAGTCACACTTTCACACACATGAAATGATGTACATACACGATTATTCACTCACTGCAGCATGGTTTACAATAGCTTGTAAAGGACTTGTTATATGAATTATGGCACATCCATGTAATGAAATATCATTTAGGTGTAAAAAAAAATGAAGAAGATCTACCTAGGATGAGAAAAGATCTCCAAGATAAACTAAGCAAAATTACAAGGGAGCAAAATAGTATATAAACTATGCTACATTTTATGTAAAAAGATGGAAGGATATAAATATATATTTCATATTGTTATATGCACAACAAAACTCTTGAAATATATACAAGAAAATAATAACATTGTTCACTTTGGTTGTGTGAGTGGGAAACATGGGAAAGAAAGTTTACTGATCTTTCTTTTTACATTTTTTTGAAACTTATGAATGTAATATATATTGAAGATAATTTTTAGGTAGTTAAAAATTCAGGCAGCTCACGGAATCTCTGAGAGGGTCGGAAACAGACAGGAACAATGCTTAAAGTCTTATCACAGAACTAATCTGTGTCATTGTTGGGCACAAACCTGACAGTTTGCACTCTGGGAATGCTGACAGTGGACACTTGCCACTGCTGCTCGAACCACTGCCACTATAGCCTTGGGAAGGTGGATACATTATTGAACTGTCACTAAAACTGTTGACTGAGGCACAGAGAGGCTAAATATTTTGCCCAAGGTATGCTGGATACCAACTGAAGAACTGTGACATAAACCTAGGTAAAAAGTACAAAGCCTTCACAACTAACTGCCACCTTGTACTGCTGCCTTTAGTATAAGCTAAGTGATCTTTCCTAGTAATTTATTACACTCTTTATATAACTTTAGCTAATCATTATACTCTTTTGTATTCATCAAGCATTCTTCTATGAAGGATTGATTTCCGCAATTTTATCAGGAAATAATAAAGCATGGATTCAGTAATAGATCAAGGTTTCTGGATTCAGCTTTCATTTTGCTTCTAAATCTTTCCATTTCTCTTCATTGTCACCTGATGATGCACATAGCACTACCGGGTCTCTCTCAGGTAATTCTTAAGATTCAGAGTCTATGGGTTAACAAATTTTATAGACTCAAAATTCTTATCCTAAGATTCAAATTTTTAAAATGTATTCATCCTGAAAAAATAGTTATGATCTCATTTCAAAGTTTTCATTGTTCTAGATTAACAGCCTATTTCATTATGTTCATTTAGTTTATATAGTAAATCATGAACAATGGTGAAGTCTTCCTCTGTTTTTCAAATGCTTATTTGATATTATTTTCAGTGAGCTGTGCAATATGCCATAATAGGCCTGAGCAATCTTCTACGCCTGCCACAGGTCTGAGGAACCCTTTTCCCCACTGTTGCCTATGAGATTGTATGCCTCCTCCCCAACCTGCCCCAAATATGGCTTCTATCCACCACCCAACCAGCCTTCCTCACAGACCATCCTTGATAGCAATGCTTTATTATGAGGGTTTAAAGATGTGAGAATTTGATACCAAAAAGTCAAAGATGCAAAAAGATGTGATTCAAAAGCTGAGAGGAAGAAAATCCCCTCTCTTTACCCTCACCACTTCCTCCAATAGTTGATCCCTCAGCTTTGTCACAATGCCAATGCCTGGAACAGAAGGATGGAAGTAAGTCAGAGCTTGACCAAAAAGCTGAGGGACAGGAAAAGTTTTAAGAATCTTATTTTTTCTGATTATTTTACCTCAGTATCATTATTAGATTGCACTCCTTGGATTACAAGTGACAGAAACCAAACAAAGAGTGGGCAAAGTGAAAATAAATAAATCTATAAAGATGGGAGTTAGTAGGGAAGAAAGCTTTCTATTACCTTGCATGTTCAAAGTGAAATAGGAAAGAGATATAAACGTGTCTATAACCTGAGTTGTGGAGGAGTGAGCACAATCAGGTCTCCTTCCTTTATTTCCTCTTTCCTTTAAGAATCATCAGTTTCTTAAACCAGCTACCCTGTGACCATAGGTATCTCTCAACTCTTATCCTTACACCTTGTGAATAGAGAAAAAGAGGCTTCCTTTCCCAGCCCAAGTTCCAAAATTTCAGGGAGAACTTTGGCCCAGTTTGGGTCACATGCCTATCCATCAGTCAGATGCCCAATGAAGATGAGACCAGCTAGAAGCTTACCAAACCCATTTTACAGACAACTAGACTACTGTTATAAACAAAGTGCACGACCAGAGGATGGAGTTCATATCTGATATAATAGGCAACAGAAATTTAAGAAGGTGTGGCAGTTTGATATTATTTATGAATTCCAAAAAGAGATATTGATTATGTTTGTAAACTGGTCTGTTCCTCTGAGCATGATATCCTTGGATTAATTTAAATTCAAATTAATTAATTAAATTAATTTGATTAAATCAAGATTAGGACTTTGATTTGAACACATCATTAGGGCATGCAGGGTTGAGTCTCTGCCCCCTTGGTGGGCTGATAAAACAGACTCTCACACAGAAAAGATACACAGAGGAAGAGAGACAGCTCCATAGAGATGGCAGAGGCCCCAGGAAGAGACATGAACCATTTGCTTGACAGTTTACAGCTGACATTATGAAGAGACCAGAGCAGCTGAGCCTGGAAAGAAATGAGCCCCAGGAAGAGAGACAAGTCCCATGCCAACCTACAGCTGAGATAGGAAGAAGCTGGACCCACAGAGACTTAAGAAGAAAGAGGAAGGCTGAACCATCACAAACATTACCTGTCATCTCACTTCAACACGTGGCAACAGACTTTGGGTGAGGAAATACCTCTTATGGTACCTCAAGTTGGACTATTTAGGGCCTTGTAACTGTAAGCTTTTACTCACAAATAAATACTCTTTATAAAAGCCAACAGATTTCTGGTACTTTGCATCAGCATCCCTTTGGCTGACTAATACAGATGTTATCTATAATATTCAAATGTCATTAAATATTTTCATACCTTAAATACTTTTATCTGCTCCATTACTGTAGAGCACATAGTAATAGTAGGATTCTCTTTGGGTTCTTCTTCAGGTTTCTCTTCTTCCAGAGATCGTCTTTTTGCCAATTTTCTTTTTTCTTGTAATTCTTTCTTTTGCTTCATTTGGAAAAATTTCAGTGTCTTAAAAATTTCTCGGGCAAACTCATCCACATCAGTTTCCATGCTTTCCCCATTGAGGTCCAAAAACCCTCCATCCATCCACCTGAAATGAAAGGAAATATAGCACTACACTCAGACTTTTGGAGTTTGAAGGGGCCTTAGAAATCATTTAGTCTATGACCTTCTTTTCATAGGGGAAATAACAGAGGGAAAGGACAGTAAACAGTTTTTCTCAGTCACACAAGTAAAGTTGATGGTTAAGAATCAGGACTAAAACCATCTGTCAGTCATGCCGCATGTGCTACAATATGTATCAGATTTGTAAATAAAATGTAGCTAAATAAAATACATTTGACTCCACACATAATTTTAATATAAACATTAGTCAAGTAAATTAATTGGATAATAAAGTGCATTGTCAAACTAATAACCAAAAAAAAGTGAATTGTCTCAATTGACACAGAAAGGGCATTTGACAAAATCCAGCACCCCTTCCTGATAAAAAACACTTAGGACACTAGGAATAGAAGGAAACCTCCTCAACATGGTAAAGGGCTTATAGGAAAAGCCCACAGCTCACATCCTACCTAATGGTGAAAGACTGAAAGCTTTCCCTCTAAGATCAAGAATAAGACAAGGAGGGCCACTGTCACCACTGCTATTCAACAATATACTAGAAATTCTAACTTGAGTAATTACGCAAGAAAAAGAATAAAATGCATTCAAATTGGAAATGAAGTAGTAAAGCCTTCCCTGTGTGCAGGCCATGATCTTATAAAAATCCTGAAAGTCCACTAGATTTTTTTACTATTACTATTTAACATCTACTATTACTGTTTTTCACTACTGGAGCTAAGAAACAAATTCCATTTACAATAACAAAGAATGAATTATTTAGGAGTAAGTTTAACCAAGGATATAAAGGACTTGTGCAAAGGAAACTACAAAACATTGCTAAAAGAAATCAAAGAAGATCTAAATAAACGGAAGGAGAGTTCATGTTCATGGATAGGAAGACTAAATATTGTTAAGATGTTAATTCTACCCAAAATGATTTACAGATTCAATCAACTTTGAGTGTTTTAATCAAAATTCAAAGAAACTTCTTTGCAGAAATGGAAAAGGCAATTGTAGCCATTGGGCAATTTGATGTAATTATGAATTCCAAAAATGTAATTGGATCTTGCTTGTAAACTAACCTGTTAATCTGGGCATGATTAAGTTATGATTAGGGTGTTGACTGGGCCACGTCAATAGGGCATTGAGCCCCACCCCTTGGTGGGTGGGGGAAGAAAATATAAAAGGCATCACAAAGAACAGAGTTGCAGCAGTTCTGAAGTTGGGGTTTTGATGTTGGAGTTTTTATGTTGGAGAGAAGGCCCCAGGAGAAGAGAAGTAAGCCATTAACCTGATAGTCTACAGTTGACCTTGTGGAGGAAACAGAGGAGCTAAGCCCAGAGGGAAACGCAGCCCCGGGAAGAGAGGAACCCCAGAAGCCTGAACTCTGGCAAACGTCGGCAGCTGTCTTGCTCCAACATGTGGCAATGGACTTTGGTGAGAGAAGAAACTTACGCTTTATGACCTGGTAACTGTGGACTTCTACCCCAGATAAATACCCTTTATAAAGACCAACCCATTTCTGGTATTTCACATTAGCACCCCTTTGGCTGACTAATACAGCAATCATCAAATTTATATGGAATGGTAAAGGGCCCTGAATAGCCAAAATCATCTTGAAAAAGAAGAAAGGTGGAGCACTCACACATCCCAATTTTAAAACTTACTACAAAAAAACAAAAAAACAAAAACAAAAAAAAACAGTAATCAAAACAGTATGGTACTGTCACAGGACAGACATATAAACCAATGGAATCAAAACTGAGGGAAGCGGGTTTGGCTCAATCGATGGAGCCCCCGTTTACCATGTGGGAGGCCTGGGGTTCGCTTCCCGGGGCCTCCTTGTGAGGGCAGGCCGGCCCGCGCGGCGCAGTGGGCTGATGCAGCGGGACCTCACAGCAAGGGGGAGATAAGCAGACACGGAAAAAGCATACAGCGAATGGACACAGCAAAGCACAAGCAGCAAGGGGGGCATAAATAAATAAATAAATAAATCTTTAAAAAAAAAACTGAGAGTTCAGAAATCAACCCTCACACCTATGGCCAATTGTTTTTTGACAAGGGTGCCAAGTCCCTTCAATAAATGGTGCTCTGAGAACTGGATATCCATTTGCAAAAGAATGAAAGCAGACCCCTACCTCACACGGTATATCAAAATGGATCAAAGACCTGAATATAATAAACAAAACTATAAAACTCCTAGAAGAAAATATAAGGAAGCATCTTTAGGACCTTGTATTAGACAATGGTTTCTTAGACTTTACACCCAAAGCACAAGCAACAATAGAAAAAATAGATAAATGAGACCTTCCAAAATTAAAAAATTTGTGCATCAAAAGACTTTATCATAAAAGTAAAATGACAACGTACACAATAGGAAAAAATACGTGGAAGCCATATATCTGAGAAGGGTTTAATATCCCAATTACACAAAGAAATCTTACAACTCAACAAAAAAATAAATAAATACCACAATTTAAAAATGGGCAAAAGACTTGAATAGACATTTTTCCTAAGATATACAAATGGCCAATACACACATGAAAAGATGGTTAACGTTATTAGCTATTAGGGAAATGCAAGTCTAAACCACAATGAGATACTATTTCACATCTACTAGAAAAAAAAAAAACTACGATTAAAAACAAAGAAACTACAAGTGTTGGGGAAGATGTGGAGAAATAGTTACACACATTCAGTGCTGGTGGTAATGCAAAATGGTGCAGCTTCTATGGAAGACAGTTTGGCAGTCCCTCAGAAAGCTAAGTATAGAATTACCATATGACCCAGCAATCCCTCTACTAGGTATATACTCCAAAGAACTGAAAACAGAGACTGTAACAAATATTTGCACACCAAGGTTCATAGTGATACTATTCACAATTGCCAAAATATAGAACAACCTAAGTGTCTATCAACAGATGAATGGATAAATAAAATGTGGTATATACCTACAGTGGAATAATATGCAACTGTAAAAATTAATGAAGTTCTGATACATACAACAACATGGATGAACTCTGAAGACTCCATGTTGAGTGAAATAAGACAAACATGAAAGGAGAAATAGTATGATCTCACTGACATGAAATCATTACAATAAGCAAATTCATAGAATCAGAAACTAGAATACAGGTTATCAGGGCCCAGGGTTGGGTAGGGAATGGGGAATCAATGCTTAATTGGTATAGATTTTCTTTTGGGGGTGATATAAGAGTTTTGGTAAAGGATGGTGGTGATGGTAGCACAACATTTTAAATATAATTATGCCACCGAATTACATATTTGAATGCAGTTAAAGTGGAAATTTTAGGTTATATATAGGTGATTAGAATAAAAAAAAATTTTTAAGGCCATAGAACTGTACAACATACACAGTGAACCCTAATGTAAACTATGGACTATAGTTAACAGTATAATTATAACAATATTGTTTCAACAATTGCAACAAATGTACCACATTAAAGAAAAGTGTTTATAATATGAGAACCTGCATGTGTAAGGGGAATATATTGGAACTCTGTATTTTCTGCATGCATTTTTAAATGGCTGGATAAGTCCTACTTTTAAACACTTAGCCAAGAAAATAAAATCAATTTATACTTTACAAATACTTTCACATCATTTGCTTAATTTTTATTACAGAAATGTAAATTACCGTTTTTCTGATCGTTGCCACTTTAAAACAAAATTAAAAAACTTCTGATAAGGCTCAATGTTAACCTTCAATTTATCTAATTCAGGATATTTTGTCAATTCCCATTTGAAAAGGTCCTCTTCTTTATTAATAAACTGAACTGCTTCTTCAGACTCCTGAATACGTTTTTGCAGTTGTCTTACATCTGTTACATACTGAAAGTAAATAATTTTTAACTTGAAAATATTCAAGGAATATTATAAAAACAAGATTATATGATACTGCATATATGTCCTTGCATTTAAACAACAACTTGAAATATTAACTTCACAAAATTACTACAACATAGAGAGCAAAAGGTTATGGTTTCATCTACTTTACAAATAGAAGACTAAGTCACAAAAAGACCACATAGTACCAGTACCAGCCCCAAGAGGCAGGTCCCTGTTTGCTATAATAACATGTTTTATATTTTTAAAATTATGTAACTGTGCCCTAGATTAAATCTACAGTCTTGCCATAACTACTACCTTACATATAAATCAGACCTGCTGCATGCGTTCCAGCTCTGCAAATTCTTTTAACTCTTCCATGCGGCGCGATTGTTTTTCTATTTCCAAAATCAGTTTCTCTCTCTTGGCTATTAGTTCATTTTCTCTTTTATGTTTAGCATTTTCAATGAGCTTTTTAAAAGACAATTAAATCATGTTAATTATTTTATTACATAGAAAAGAGTTATCAAAACAGAAATCTGAATGCTCTGAATAGTAAGAGAAACCATCAGAGAAGTAAAAATAGGTACACAAATAAAATGTTGTATATAATGACTGATACAAAAATGCAAAGAGGGGACTGGATGTAGCTCAAATGGTTGAGTGCCTGCTTCCCATGTACGAGGTTCTGAGTTCAATCCCTGGTATCTCCTAAAAACAAACAAATGAAAAAAAACAACTTTCATTGGGGAGCGGATGTAGCTCGGTGGTTGAGCTCCTGCTTCCCATGTACAAGGGCCTGGATTTAATCCCCAGTACCTCCTAAAAAAAAAAGTGCAAAGAATAATAAACCACTCAGATAAATTTTCCTAGATCTCTAATGTGAACTTCAAAACAATTATAACACAGATTCTGGATAATAAAAAATGTTGCCATTTATTGAGACCTATTACGTATCAAGAAGTATTCGGAAGTGGATGTGGCTCAAGTGGCTGTGCATCCATTTACCATATGGGAGGCCCCGGGTTCAATTCCCAGGGCCTCCTGGTGAAGGCAAGCCAGCCTGCGCAGCGCAGTGAGCTGGTGCAGCAAGATGATGCAACAAAGGGAGACAAGCAGACACAGAAAAATGTACAGCAAATGGACACAGTGAGCACAAACAGCAAGGGGGGGATAAATAAATACATAAAATCTTTAAAAAAAAAAAAAAAAAAGAACAACTAAATACCTTACTTGCATTATCACAGGTATTATTCTCATTTTAGAGATGAAGAAATTGAGGTTTACAAGGTTAAGAGATATTCCAAGTCCCCAAAATAGTAGAAGTTGAAATTTAGATTAGTATCCAGCTTTATCTGACTGAAACCCATGCTTTTCACTGCCATACCATACCACCTCCTGATTGAGGATAAATTGCCTTGCTCTGAGACTTTTTCAAAATGTGAATTATATTCAGTATGATATAAAATCCCAAATCTCCTATTTCATATCTCTGCAATATTGAGCAAGTCACTTAACTTCTCTGAATTCTCATTTTCCTCATCTACAAAATGGAGATAATAGGAGCATCTGGGGGTTTTATGGGTATTAAATGATTTAATATATGGAAAGAACTTAGCACAGTGCTTACTATTATTATTATAGATTTACATAATGGTTCTGACTTCGTTAATATCAGCCTCACTACTTACCGGACCCTGTGAGTTCAGCCTAACTGCCTGTCCTAAGCCCCACAGGACCAAAAATATTGCCAACAACAACTTCACAGTGACACATAAAGCTACTTTTTAAAAGTAGATGGGAAAGAACAAAGAAGATTAGAAAAAAAAAAGCAAAAACAAAAAAAAAACAAAGAAAAAAAAAGATGTGGGGAGCGGGTGTAGCTTAGTGGTTGAGCACCTATTTCCTATGTTTGAGGTCCCAGGTTGAATCCCTGGTACCTCCCCCCCCAAAAAAAGTAGGTGGTAAGTATGTATGAAAAGTAAATATTAACACTGAGCTTAAAATGTCAGAATACGAAAGTACATGATGAAAAATATACTTACTTCATCATTTTCATCAAAGATAGGGTTGATTTTCCAAGGCCACATGAGGACATTTGCATTCAAAGATAACTCTTCTTGAGGAAATAGAAAAACATCTAGAAAGTAAGACATTCGGCGTTTGGATTCCTACAAAAGAAATTTTATGAAAAAAGTGTTAGATTTTGTCAAATGCTTTATCTGCATCAATTGACATGATTGTATAGTATTTTCCCTTCATTCTATTAATGTGGTATATTTAATTAAGTTTATTTTGTTGACCCACACTTGCATCCCTGAGATAAATTCCACTCGATAAATATGTATAATCTTTTAATGTACTGTTCAATGCAGTTTGTTAATATTTACTTAGGATGTTTGCATCTATATGCATAAGGAATATTGGTCTACAGTTTTGTTTTCTTGTGCTGTCCATATTTGCTTTTGGTATTAGGGTGATGCTGGCCTAATGGAATCAGTTAAGGAAGTCATATCTTCTCTCAATTTTTGGAAGAGTTTCATAAGGATTGTTGTTAGTTCTTCCTTGAATGTTTGGTGAACATTCAAGAAACTAGACTTTTCTTTGTTGGGAGGTTTTTTTTAATAACTGATTCAATCTTTTTACCTGTTATTGGTATGTTGGGATCTTCTATTTCTTCCTGACTGAGGTTGGGTAAATTGTGTGTTTCTAGGAATTTTCCCATGTCATTAGATTACCTAACTTTTTGGTATACAAATTATTTGTAGTATCCCCTTACAATCCTTTTTCTGTCAGGTCAATAGTACTAAGTCCCCTATCATTTCTGGATTTTGTATTTATATGCTGTCTCTTTTTTTAGTCAGTGTAACAGTTTGAAGTTTTTTACGAATCCCAAAGAGAAAAAGATTGTGTTTTTAAAATAATCCAGTCTTGTGGGTGTGGGGCCTTTTGATTGGACTGTGTCAATGAGGCGGAAGCTAGCTTAGGTCTCCACCCTCTTGCTGGGTCTGATAAAAACAGAGACACAGAGAAAAGGAAGCTGCCATTTTTTTCCCTGCCATGCAAGAAAAGTAATTGCTGGTGGGAATGAAAGACACAATGGATGAGATTAAAAATACATTAGAGGCACATAAGAGCAGATTTGAATTGCTCAAAGGCAGAATTAGTGATTTCAAGGAAAGAACATCTGAACTGGAAAATACAAGAGAACAGAAAGAGAAAATAATGGGGAAAAAAATGGAACAGGGTCTCAGGAAAATGAATGACAAGATGAAATGCACAAACATACGCGTTATCAGTGTCCCAGAAGAAGAAAATGGAAAAGGGGCAGAAAGAATATTTAAGGAAATAATGACCAAAACTTCCCAAACCTTATGAAAAACATAAATATCAATATCCAAGAAGGACAATGCACCTAAAACAGAATATATCTGAATAGACCTACTCTGAACCAACTACTATTCAGAATGACAAATATCAAAGATAAAGAGAGGACTCTGAAAGCAGCAAGAGAAAAACAAAGCATCACATACAAGGGAACCTCAATAAGATAAAGTGCCAACCTCTCATCAGAAACCATGGAGGCGAGAAGAAAGTGGTATGATAGATTTAAGGTACTGAAAGAGAAAAACTGCCAGCTGAGTATCCTATATCTGGCAAAACTGTCCTCAAAATGAGAGTGAGTTCAAAGTCTTCACAGACAAACAAAAACTGAGAGAGTATGTTACCAAAAGACTAGAATTACAAGAGATATTATAGGGAGTGCTGTACCCGGACAGGAAAAAACAAGGGCAAGAGACTTGGAGAAGAGTGTAGAAATGAAGATTATTAGGAAGGGTAAATTAAAGGGTAAAAAGGCAGACAATAGTAAGATATGACAACAGAAACTGAAAGGACAAAATGGATGAAGTAAGTAATGCCTTTACAGTAGTAACATTGAATGTTAATGGCTTGAACTCCCCAATCAAAAGACCTAGACTGATAGAATGGATAAAAAAAAAATGAGTCATCTATATGCTCTCTACAAGAGACTCACCACAGATGTAAGACACAACCAGGTTGAAAGTAAAAGACTGGAAAAAGATTTTCCATGCAAATAGTAACCAAAAAAGAGCTGCAGTAGTGATACTAATATCGGACAAAAAAGATTTTTAATGCAAAACTGTTATAAGGTATGAAGAAGGTGATTATATATTAATAAAAGGGACAATTTACCAAGAAAAAATAACTATTATAAAGATTATATTTATTATATTATCTTGGGCACCTGCCCCAAGATACATGAAGCACACACTGGCAAAACTGGATAGAGAAATAGATGTCTCCACAATAATAGTTGGAGACTTCAATACACCACTCTCAATATTGGATAGAAATCTGAACAGAGGATAAATAAAGAAACAGAAAGCTTGAATAATAGGACAAATGAACTACACCTAAGAGATATTTATGGAGCACTGGATCCCAAAACAGCAGGAAATACATTCTTTCAAGCTCTCATGGATCCTTCTCCAAGATAGATCACATGATGGGTAACAAGAGTGGTCTCAATGTATTTAAAAAGATTGAAATTATACAAAAAACTTTCTGTGATCATAACAGAATGAAGCTAGAAATCAATAGTGGATGGAAAAACGGAAAATTCATAAATATATGGAGATTAAACAGCACACTCTTAAATAATCAGTGGGCCAAAGTAGAAATTCCAAAGAGTTCAGCAAATATCTTGAGACGAATGAAAACGAGAACACAACATATCAAAACCTATGGGGCACCACAAAGGCAGTGCTGAGAAGGGAATTTATAGCCCTCGATGCTTACATTAAAATAGAAGAAAGAGCTAAAGTTAAAGATATAATTGCATACCTGGAGGAACTAGAAAAGGAACATCAAACTAATCTCAAACCAAACCAATGGAAAGAAATAGTAAAGATCCGAGCAGAAATAAATGAAATTGAGAAGAAAAAAAAAACAATAGAGAGAATCAACAAACCCAAAAGTTGGTTCTTTGAGAGCAATAAAATCAACAAACCCTTAGTTAGACTGACAAAAAAAGAGAGAAGATGCAAATGAATAACATCATAAATGAGAGGGGGGATATTACCACTGACCCTGCAGAAGTAAGAAAGATCATAAGAGGATACTATGAACAACTCTATACCAAAAAACTAGACAATATAGATGAGATTGACAAATTCCTAGAAACACATGAACAACCAATGCTGACAGAGATAGAAGAAATAGAAGATATCAACAAACCAATCACAAGTGAAGAGATTGAAACAGTCACCAAAAACATCCCAAAGATGAAAAGCCCAGGACCAGATAGCTTCACAGGTGAATCCTACCAATCATTCAAAGACAATCTAATATGAGTCTTGCTCAAGCTCTTCCAAAACATTGAACAGGAAAGAACGCTACCAAACTCATTCTATGACACCAACATCACCCTAATACCAAAACCAGATAAAGATACTACCAAAAAAGAAAATTACAGACCAACGTCTTTAATGAATATAGGTGCAAAAATCCTCAACAAAATACTTGCAAATGTACCAAAAGCACATTAAAAGAATTACACACCATGATCAAATGAGTTTTATCTCAGGTATGCAAGGGTGGTTCAACACAAGAATATTAATAAGGGTAATATACCACATTAATAAATTGAGGAAGAAAAATCACATGATCCTCTTGATTGATGCAGAAAATGCATTTGACAAAATACAGCACCCTTTTTTGATAAAAACACTCCAAAAGACAGGAATAGATGGAAGCTTTCTCAATATGGAAAAGTGCATATATGAAAAACCTGCAGCTGGCATTGTACTCAGTGGTGAGAGACTGAAAGCTTTCCTGCTGAGATCAGGAATAAGACAAAGATGCCCAATGTCACCACTGTTATTCAATATTGTGCTAAAAGTTTTAGCTAGAGCAATTAGGCTAGATAAAAAAATAAAAGGCACCCAAATAGGGAAAGGAAGAAGTAAAACTTTCACTATTTGCTGATGATATGGTCCTGTATCTATAAAACCCTGAAAAATCCAAAACAAAGCTACTAGAACTAATAGCTGAGTTCAACAAAGTGGCAGGATACAAGAATAAAAATAGGAAATCAGAAAAAAATCCATTTATAATAATGACTAAAACAATCACATATTTAGGAATAAACTTAACCAAGGACAGAAAGGACCTGTATTCAGAAAACCTCAAAACATTGCTAAAAGAAACCAAAGATGACTTAAATTAATGGAACGGCATTCCGTGTTCATGGATCGGAAGACTAAATACCATTAAGATATCAGTTCTACTCAAACTGATTTATAAATTCAACACAATCCCAATAAAAATCCCAACAGCCTTTTTTGCAGAAATCGAAAAGCCAATAATCAAATTTATTTGGAAGGGTAAGGGGTCTCAAATACCAAAAACGTCTTTAAAAAGAAGTAGTTGGAGGACTCTCACTTCCTGACTTTAAAGCATAATACTTAGCTACAGTGGTAAAAACAGCATGGTACTGGCATAGAGACAGACATATTGACCAATGGAACCGAATTGAGAACTCAGAAATGAAACCAAATCGAGAACTCAGAAATAGACCCTCACATCTACAATCAAGTTATTTTTGACAAGGCGGTCAAGCCCTCCCAGCTGGGCCAGAACATTCTATTCAACAAATAGTGCTGGGAGAACTGGATAGCCATATCCAAAAGAAAGAGGACCTTAAGTACCTATAATTGGTGAAACTAAAGAAAAACCAAGATATGATTACTGTAAAAATCAAGTGGGAACCCCTATGGGAAAGAGGTAGTGAGGTACTATGATCAGAAAGGCATAAGCAGAGGGCTTCTGAGGTGCCGGCTATAGCCTATTTTTTTTTTTACCTCAGTGGTGGCAACATAGGTCCTTGCTTTATAATTAATTAACTATATGTTTTACATATTTTCTATATGAATATAATATTTTACAATAAAAAACTATTTAAAAATATAGAGAAATTTAAAGATTCTTACCTTGATCCTTAAAATCAACTCCTGAATTCCTACATTTCGGGCTTTTTCTACATAAGCTATCAGGTCCATCATCTCTTCTGTTGTCTCAGGGACTTTTAATGAATGTTCTTTAATTGCTTCAAATTCACTGCAAATACTGACATAATACACTGCTTTACTATGGTTATGGTAATTACTACTATCTAATACTCAATAAATGTGAGTTATTATGATTATAATAAAATGGGAACTGTGATATCCTAAACATAATTTTAAGACATCTTAAGATATTTAAGTTCACTTATCTGATATAAGCCAGTACACATTTTACATCTATAAAATCTGTAAAATTAAGGTAACATTTTCATGTGAAACTATGGCATACTTAATTTTTTTCCATGATGTCTTTGACCTTCTTTATAGACAGTATGACACAGAACAGCCTGAAATCTTAATCATACCTCAACAGCTACTAACTTTGTGAACTTAGGCTCAGTTTTCTCATCTGTAAAATGAAGCTATTAACTTTCATCTTGCTGAATTGTTATAATGCAACAATGAATGTGCAGGTCCTAGCACAAAGTACAGTCTTATTGGTAACTATAATCATTTAGATTATTAGTGCCTTTTGTGAAAAATTACAGTATAGAGAGTAAAAAGACCAAACCCTTATATACATTTTTTAAAAACCTAACATTCTCTTAGAGTATCTTGTGTATTTAAGTATGAACTTAGATACTTTATTGCCATATTCAACTAAAGGTACATTTCATAGAATTTTTCCTTTTAATATATGTACTGTCATGCTATTACCAGAAATATCAGGAAAATCCTATACAAAACAAAGTAAAAAGAGGTAAAGAAGTTTTAAAAATAAATATTAGTTCATGCAGTATTTCATTTATATAACATGGGCTCTTATACTTATTCATCCATTTAATATATGAGTGCTTACATTGTGTAGGCAAAGCTCAAAGCATTGGAGATACAGTAGTAAACAAGACCAAAGCTTACATTTAAGTTGAGGAGAGGGACAAAAACACATAAACATAAAACACAATGTTATGTAATAAAAAGTGCTATGAAGAAAAATAAAGAAAAGTAAAGGGATAAAAAAATAATTTTATCAGGAAGGGGTCACTCTTTTATAAGAGGGGCCAGAGAAGGTCTCTTCTAGGAAGATGATGTTTAAGGTGAGAGAATTAACAAGTGTATCATGCTGGGAAGCAGATGTGGCCCAAGCGATTGAGTTCCCACCTACCACATAGGAGGTCCCAGGTTTGGTTCCCGGTGCCTCCTAAAGAGGAGCAAGACAGCAAACTGATGCAATGGGCTGGCCCAGCGAGCTGACGCAACAAGATGATGCAACAAGAGACACAAGGAGTAAAACATAATGAGAGACACAACAAAGCAGGGAGCAGAGGTGGCTCGAGCAATTAGGTACCTCCCTCCCACATGGGAGGTCCCAGTTTCAGTTCCTGGTGCCTCCTAAAAGGAAGATGAACAGACACAGCAAGTGCAAACAATGAGGGGGTGGGGAGAAATAAATAAATAAATAATTCTTTTTAAAAAATTGATGAAAGCACATTTTTATAATTGTACTATTAACTACAGTCTATGGTTTAACTTAGGGTCAGTTTCTGTACTGCACTTTCATAGATTATTTTTTAAAATTTGATTCTATTAACATATGTAACAACCTAACATTTTCCCTTTTAACCATATTCAGATATATATTTCACTGCTGTTAATTATGTTCACAATGTTGAGCTACCATCACCACCATCTATTATCAAAACATTTACATCATTCCACATAGGAACTCTGTGCATTTTAACCTTTAATTCCTTATTCCCTATCTCCACCCCATCCCCAAATAACCTATAATCTAGATTCTAACTCTACAGTTTGTATATTCTAATTCTTTCATATCAGTGAGATCATACAATATTTGTCCTTTTGTGCTGGCTTACTTCACTCAATATGATGTCTTCAAGGTTCATTCAGGTTGTCACATGTATCAGGACTTCATTCCTTTTTACTTTTGCATATTGTATGTATATAGCACATTTTCTTTCTCCATTCATCAGTTGATGGAAACTTGGGTTGTTTCCAACTTTTGGGAATTCCGAATAATACCTCTAGGAACATCAGTGTGCAAATATCTGTTTGAGTCCCTGCTTTCAATTATTTTAGTATAAATCTAGTAATATATATACTATATATATTAAATATAAATATAATTTATATTTATAGGATTGCCAAGTTATATGATAATGAAATGCACAAACTTCATTTTCTTAGAAACTATCAAACTGTCTTCCACAGTCGCTGCATCTTTACATTGTCACCAACAATGAATAAGTGTTCCTAGTTCTCCACATCTGCTCCAATATTTGTAAACTTGTTTTTTTAATACTAGCCATTCTAGTGGATTAGAAATGGTATCTCATTATGTTTTTCATTTGCATTTCCCTGATGGCTAACGATGAACATCTTTTCATGTGCTTTTTGGCCATTTGTCTATCTTCGCTGGAGAAACGTCTATTCAAGTATTTTGTCATTTTTAAATTGGGTTATTCGTCTTTTTGTTAAGATGAAGCATTTCTTTATATAGTCTGGATATTAATCTGTTATCAGATAAATGCTTTCCAAATATTTTCTACTATTGAGTAGTTTGCGTTTTCACTTTCATGATAAAATCCTTTGAGGAACAAAATTTTTAAATTTTGATGAGATCCCACTTATCTATGTTTTCATTTGTTGCTTGTGCTTTGGATGTAAATTCTAAGAAACCAGGTTTAACACAAGGTCTTGAAGATGCTTCCCTACATTTTCTTCTTGAAGTTTGACAGTTCAACCTCTTATATTAAGGTCTTTGATCCACTTCGAGTTGGCTTTTGTATATTGTGTGAGGTAGGGGTCCTCCTTTTTTTTTTTTTTTTGCAGCTGGAGATCCAATTCTCCCAGCACCATTTGTTGATGACAATTTTCCTTCCCAAGTGAGTGGTTTTTGCCGACTTTTCAAAAATCAGTAAGCCATAAATTTGAGGGTTGATTTCTGAGCTCTCAATTCAATTCCATTGGTCTACTTGTCTGTCTTTGTGCCAATACCATGTTGTTTTGATTACTGTGATTTTGTAATAAGTTGTAAGATAGGGAAGTGTGAGTCCTCCAACTTCATTCTTCTTTTTCAAAATGGCTTTGGCTATGCAGCCCCCTTACCCTTCCATATGAATTTGATGATTGGATTTTCCATTTCTGAAAAGAGCATTGTTGGAATTTTTGTTATGTTTTTTTAAAAGACCAAATAAAATTTCATTTATTCTTTTATTCAAACAATGTGTACCTGTCCAATTCACAACATATACAGTGCATTATACTGCCCTCAATGAATGTGTATAACCTTAAACCATAGGGAGAGAGTGGTATAAAAATCTATCTTACATTCTGGAGTCCCAAATATTTTCAATACACACCTGTCTTTTTTTAAGCAACTTAATTCACACACCATACAATCCACCAAAGTGTATAATCAATGGCTTTCAGTATAATCATAGAGTTAAGCATTCATCATCACAATCAATTTTAGAAACCCCAGATCCCTTAAATCCCACTATCATTGACACTTAGCATTGGTGTGGTGCCTTTGTTATAATTGATGAAAGAATATTAAAATATTACTGTTACCTAAAGTCCATAGTTTGCATTAGGTATATTTTTCCCCAAATACTACCCCATTATTAACACCTTGTAATAGTGACATACATTTCTTCCAGTTCATGGAAGAACATTCTTATATTTGTAGTATTAACCACATTCATCATTCACAACAGGATTCACTATGCTATGCAGTCCCATGTTTCATCCTCTAGCTTTCGTTCTAGTGACATACATGACTGTAAACTTCCCTTTTCAACCACAATCACACGCACAATTCAGCACTGTTAATTATATTCACAATAATGTGCTACCATCACCTCCATCCATTTCCAAACTTTTACAATCAACCTTATTAAATATTCTGCACAAATTAAGCATCAGTTCCAGATTCTCTACCCTCATTCAATCTCCTGGTAACTTAAAATCTAGATATTAACTCTATGCATTTGCTTACTTGATATTAGTGAGATCATATAATATTTGTTCTTTTGTGTCAGGCTTATTTCACAAAACAATGTCTTCAAGGTTCATCCATGTTGTCGCATGCAAAAGGACTTTATTTCTTCTTACAACTGAATAATATTCCATCGTATGTATATACATATTTTGTTTATCCATTCATCAGATGTTGGACACTTGAATAGTTTCCATCTTTTGGCAATTGTGAATAATGCCACTATGAACATTGGTGTGTAAATGTCTATTTGTGTCCCTCCTTTCAGGTCTTCTGAGTATATACCTAGTTGCAGGATTGCCAGATCATATGGCAATTCTATACTTAGCTTCCTGAGGAACCACCAAATATTCACAGTGGCTATATCATTCTACAGTCCCACCAGCAGTGAATAAGTGTTCCAATTCATCCACATCCTAAAACTTGTAGTTTTCTGTTTGTTTTTTAATAGTGTCCAGGCTAGTAGGATACATCATTTTGGTTTTGATTTGCATCTCCCTAATAGTGATGTTGAGCATCTTTTCATGTGCTTTCTAGCCATTTGTATTTCCTCTCTGGAAAAGTGTTTACCCAAGTATTTTGCCCATTTCTTAATTGGGTTGTCTTTTTATTGTTGAGTTATAGGATTTCTTTATATATTCTAAATATGAAAGCCTTATTGGATATGTGGTTTCCAAATATTTTCTTCCATTGAGTAGGCCACCTTTTCACCTTCTTGACAAAGTCCTTTGAAGCACACAAGTACTCAATTTTGAGGAAGTCCCATTTATCTATTTTTTTCTTTCATTGCTTGTGCTTTGAGTGTAAAATCTAAGAACCCACTGCCTACCACAAGATATTGAAGATGGTTTCCTACATTTTCTTCTAGGCGTTTTAGGGTCCTAGCTCTTATAATTGGGTCTTTTATCCATTTTGAGTTAATTTTTGTAGAGAATGTGAGGTAGGGGTCCTCTTTTTTTTTTTGCAAATGGAGATCCAATTTTCCCAGCAACATTTGTTGTAGAGACTATTCTGTTCCAGTTGAGTGGACTTGGCAGCCTTGTCAAAAATCAGTTGACCAAAGAAGGGACTAGATGGGGCAGAGTAAGGAGCTCTAAGAATCAGCTCACCATGCAGGGCAGTTAGCAATCACTCAGAACTATCTAAAGCACCTGTTTGTGGGGGCCAGG
>JAQZBX010016749.1:0-13569 GCA_029593785.1 Cabassous unicinctus | reverse complement strand
ACTGATTAGTAAATTTGGCTGGCTAAATTTACTAAACAGCCAAAGTTTGAACCTGTTCAAGTCAGAAAGAGGCCAGTAGCTGCCATTTTAACTCTGTCCGCAGCTTGAGGGGAAGCAGGACTAATTGAAAATCACAGTGATATAGGGACTGGCTTCTTTCCACCCAGATCAGATTGCAGCCCTAGCCTAGGTTTCAGCCCCACCTCTGGCAGGGAGGAAGCTGGGAGAATCTGCACGAGCCTCACTGGGCAACTACAGGCACTTTCAGCCAGGACAGACTGGATAGTCAGATACGTGGGACTCCATCCCCGCCCGCGCGCCCCGCCCCCCAACAGGATAGGAGGAAAACTGTGTTCCCTTGGCCTCTCTAGGCAACTGCAAGTGCTTTCGGCCTGCACTGTCTTGTTGAGCGTCTTCAATTCTATCCCCACCTCACCCCGCATAGGATAGGAGGAGGCCGGTGTTTCGGCCTGCACTAACTGGTTTGTTGCCTAATTGCTCTAGCTAAAACTTGTAGCACAATGTTGAATAACAGTGGTGACAGTGGGCATCCGTGTCTTGGAAGGTTTTCAGTTTTTCACCGTTGAGGATGATGTTGGCTGTGGGTTTTTCATAGGTTCTCTTTATCATGTTGAGCATGTTTACTTCTATTTCTTTTAAAGTGTTTTTTATCAAAAAAGGATGCTGGAATTTGTCAAATGCCTTTTCTGCATCAATCGAGATTCTCATGTGACTTTTCTTCTTTGATTTATTAATGTGGTATATTACATTAATTTTCTTGTATTGAACTACCCTTGCATACCTGGGATAAAACCCACATGATCTTGGTGTATAATTATTTTAATGTGCTGTCAGATTTGATTTGCAAGTATTTTGTTGAGGATTTTTGCATATATTCATAAGAAAAATTGATGTAAAATTTTATTTTCCTTTAGTATCTTTATCTGGCTTTGGTATTGGGATGATGTTGGCCTCATAGAATGAGTTAGATAGTTTTCCCTCTTCTCCAATTTTCTGAAAGAGTTTGAGGAGGATAGGTATTGATTCTTCTTGGGAGAAATTACCTATGAATCCATCTGGTCCTGGGCTTTTTTTTCTTGGGGGCGTTTTGATGACTGATTTGATCTCTTTACTTGTAATTGGCTTGTTGAGGTCTTCTATTTCTTCTAGAGTCAGTGTAGGTTGGTTGTGTGTTTCTAGGATATTGTCCATTTCATCTAGTCTGTCTAATTTGTTGGCATACAGTTGTTCATAGTATCCTCTTATGATCTTTTTTATTTCTGTGGGGTCAGTAGTAATGTCCCCACTCTTTTTACTGATTTATTTATTTTCATCTTGCTTTTTTTTTTGTCAGTCTAGCTAAGGGTTTGTCAATTTTATTGATCATCTCAAAGAACCATCTTTTGGTTTTGTTGATTCTCATAATTTTTGTTGTTGTTGTTCTCAATCTCATTGATTTCTTCTCTAATCTTTGCTATTTCTTTCTTTCTGCTTGCTTTGGGATTAGTTTGCTATTCTTTTTCTATTTCCTCCAGTTGTTCAGTTCAGTCTTTGATGATAGTTATTTATTCCTGTTTAATATATGCATTAAGAGCTATAAATTTCCCTCTCAGCACTGCTTTCAATCCACCCCATAAGTTTTGAATGTTGTGTTATTGTTTTCATTTGTCGAGATATTTACTGATTTCTCTTGAAATTTCTTCTTTGACCTGCTGCTTTAGTTTGCCAAAGGACTGCCAAAGCAAAGTACCAAAAATGTGTTGGATTTTATAATGGGGATTTATTTGGGGTAAAAGCTTACAGTTCCAAGGCCATGAAATATCCAAACCAAGGCATCAGCAGATGCTTTCTCACCAAAGTCAGCTACTTTCAATCCTGGTATGTTACCATGTGGTGAAGCAAGACAGCCACCAATCTCTAGCAAAGTTTTATCCTTCCCCTCCAGAATCTACCATCTCTTGGAGCTTAGCTATGAGCAACCAGGCATAGAGCTTGTCTCTTAGGGCTTCTCTCCTTGTAGCTCAGCTGTGGGCAAAACTTGAGTCTTTTCTCCCATATGACAGAATCAAACGTGGCAGTTCCCTTTTTCCCTATGTCTGTCCATGTGAGTCTCTTTATATCAGACCCAGCAAGGGGGCAGGGGCTCAACCTGAAATACACCTCAATGATGTAGTCCAATCAAAAGCCCTAAAACAATTTTATCAAGTAATCTAACCAAAGGACTCTCAACTGAATTTAATGCAATCCAAGGATATCACACCCAGAGGAACAGATTAGTTTACAAATATAATATTTCTCTTTTTGGGATTCTTAAAATAATTTCAAACTACCATACCCTCTGGTTAAGAGTGTGTTGCTTAGTCTCCATATATTTGCAAATTTTTCCATTCTCCACCTGTTATTAATTTCAAGCTTCATTCCATTATGATCGGAGAAAGTGGTTTGTATTACTTCAATCTTTTTAAATTTACTGAGATATGTTTTGTGACCCAACATGTGCACTATCCTGGAAAAAGCTCCATGAGCACTTGAGATGAATGTATAGCCTGCTACTTTTGGATGCAATGTTCTGTTTACATCTGTTAGGTCTAGTTTGTTTATCATATTGTTCAAGTTCTCTGTTTCCTTACTGATCCTCTGTCTAGATGTTCTATCCATTGATAAGAGTGGTGTATTGAACTTTCCACTATTACTGTAGAGATGTCTATTTCACCCTTCAGTTTTGCCAGTTTTTGCCTCATGTATTTTGGGGTACCCTGGTTTGGCACATGTATTAGCCAGCCAAAGTCGTGCTGTTGCAAAGTACCAGAAACCTGTTAGCTTTTATAAAGGGTATTTATTTGGGGTGGAAGCTTACAGTTACAAGGCCCTAAAGAGTCCAACTCAAAGTTACTTCCTCACCAAACTCTGTTGCCACATGTTGAAGCAAGATGGCAGGTGATGTCTGCGAGGGTTCAGTCTTCCTCTTCTTCTTAAGACTCCATGGGCCCAGTTTCTTCCAATCTCAGCTGTAGGCTGGAGGGTTTGTTTCTTTCCAGACTTAGCTGCTCTGTTCTCTTCACAAGGTCAACTGCAGACTATCAGGCTCATCTCTCTTTCTGGGGCCTCTTTCGTGTCTTGGAGCTCTCTCTTCCTCTGTGTTCTTCTCCTGTGTATCTACTTCCCTGTTCTTGATTGAGCATCCATTTATATAGCCCACAAAGGGGGTGGGGACTCAAACTGAGTTGCCCTAATGACGTGGTTGAATCAAAGCCCTAATCTTGATTTAATAAAGTAAAAGTGAAACCTCTGAGTTTATTATTATTATTTTTTAAAGATTTATTTTATTTATTTATCCCCCCCTTGCTGCTTGTGCTGCTGTGTCCATTCGCTGCGTGTCTTCTCTGTGTCTGCTTATCTCCCCCTTGCTGTGAGGTCTTGCCGCATCAGCCCACGGCGCTGCACGCCTGCCCTCACAAGGAGGCGCCGGGAAGCAAACCCGGGGCCTCTCATATGGTAAACGGGTGCGCTATCCATTGCTCCACACCCGCTTCCTGCCATGAGGTTGCTGCATCAGCCCACCGCACCGCTCAGGCCGGCGTGCCCTCACAAGGAGGCCTCGGGACGGGAACCCGGGCCTCCCATATGGTAAACGGGGGCTCTATCCACTGAACCACACCCGCTTCCCAACCTCTGAGTTTAATACAATCAAAGGGGTATCATGCCCAGAGGAACAGATCAGATTACAAACATAATAAATATCTCTTTTTGGAATTCATAAATAATATAAAACTGCCACAGTGCATAACTATGTATGATTGTTCTTTCTTCTTAGTAGATTGCCCCTTTTATTAATATATAATATCCTTTTTTCATTCTTATAACAGTTTTGCATTTAAAGTCTATTTTTTCAGATATTAGTCTATCTACTCCAGCACTTTCTTGGTTACTGTTTGTATGAAATAACTTTTTCCAACCTTTCACTTTCAGCCTATGTGTGTCCTTGTATCTAAGGTGAGTCTCTTGTAGACAGCATATAGAAGGCTCATATTTTTTTCAATCCATTCTGCCAATTTGTGTCTTTTGATTGGGGAGTTTAATCCATTAACATTCAATGTAATGGCTGTAAAGACAGTACTTACTTCAACGACTTTATCTTTTGGATTTCATATGTCAGATCTTATTTTTGTCTCTCTTTTTATCCTTTTAGTTAGCCTTACTGATAATCCTCATTTTTACACTCTCCTCTAAACCTCTCTCTCCTGTCTTTTCCTTTGAGCCTGCAGCTCTTCCTTATTATTTCTTTTTTTTTTTTTTAAAGGTTTATTTTATTTATTTCTCCCCACCCCCTTGTTTTTCACTTGCTGAGTCTGTTCGTCTTCCTTGTTTCTTTAGGAGGCACCGGGAGCTGAACCCAGGACCTCTGATGTGGGAGGGAGGTGCCGATCCACTTGAGCCACCTCTGCTCCCTGCTTTTGTTGTGTCTCTCATTATGTTTTTCTTCCCCATTGTCTCTTGTTGCACCATCTTGTTGCATCAGCTTGCCACGCCTGCCCATCGCGTCAGCCCACTGTCTTCTTTAGGAGGCACTGGGAACGTCTGCTCCCTGTTTTGTTGTCTCTCATTATGCTGTGTCTCTTGTTGTTCAGCTTGCCACACCTGCCAATCATGCCGGCTCGCTGTCTTCTTTCAGAGGCACCAGGACCCAAACCAGCGACCTCCCATGTGATAGGCAGGAGCCCAGTTGCCTGAGCCACATCTGCATCCCCCTTATTATTTCTTGTAGGCCAGGTCTCTTGTTCACGAACACTTTCAGTTTTTGTTTATCTGTGAATATTTTAAAATTTCCCTCATTTTTGAAGAGCAGTTCTTCCAGATAAAGAATTATTGGCTGGCAGTTTTTCTCTTTCAGTATCCTAAATGTATCATACCACTGCCTTCTTGCCTCCATGGTTTCTGATGAGAAATCAGCACTTAGTCTTATTGAGGATTCCTTGTATGTGACAAACTGTTTTTCTCTTTCTACTTTCAGAATTATTTATCTTTGGAATTTGACATTCTGATTTGTATGTGTCTCAGAAAAGGTCTATTAGGATTTATTCTGTTTGGAGTGCATTGTGCTTCTTGGAGATATATATTTTTGTCTTTCATAAGAGTTGGGAAATTTCTGCCCATTATTTACTCAAATATTCTTTCTGTCCCTTTTCCCTTCTTTTCTCTTTCTCGGAGATCCATGCCATGTATATTGTTGCTGTGACTCAAATCCCTGAGACACTGCTCAACTTTTTCTATTTTTTTTCCTGATCTGTTCTTCTAACTGCATGATGTCAATTGTCCTGTATGCTAGTTCACTGATTCTTTTTTCTCCCTGCTCAAATCTGCTGTTGTATGCCTCTCATGTATTTTTAATCCCTATTATGTGCCTTTCATCCCCATAATTTCTATTAATTTTCTACTTATACTTTCAAACTATTCATTATGCTTACCCAGTGTCTTAATATCCTTTATCTCTCTAGTCTTATCTTCCTTCATCTCCTTAAATTGATTTAGATTTGTTCGAACATCTATGATTAGTTGTTCCAAATTCCGTTATCTCCTCTGATTTTTTAATGTGTTCCTCTGACTGAGCCATATCTTCCTGTTTCTTAGAATGGTTTATAATTTTTTGCTATCTGATTATCTTGATGATGAGTTTACTCTGATGGTCAGTTTCTCTCTCTTATCTAGGGTTTTCTTGTTGATTTGCTTTGCATTAAGGCTTTTCTTTGACTCTTTGACTCTTGGTTCAACTTATTCTGTATCTTTAGAATTGCCTGTGTTTAACTGATTAAAACAGGACCAGAGACCCACGAATAGGATACAGATCAGTTCCAAAGGTCCCTGGGGAGATGGTCAGTAAAGACACCAAAAAGCTTTTTTTATTCCCCACTCCCTTTGGCTCCTCAAAGATGCACTTTTCTGTTCTGCCCAGGAGATGGCGCTCTTCAAAAAAAACTTCCCCACAGCCCTAGGAGGAAATGCATTTTTTTCAACCTCCACAGGAATCTCTTTTCAGGGCTGTCTAGAACTGCAATCCAGTGCTGGGCCCAGCAATCCAAACTCACCAATCAGAAGCCATGCTCGGCCCACTTCCAGGGGAGGAAGACCTCTATGCCCCTCTCCCTCTACAGCAGCCAGATATAGACTATACCAGAAGCAAGCAGCCTCTAGAGAGGTGTATGGGTGCCTGCCTTGGCATCATCAAAAGATGCTTTCTCCCCGAACTGAAGTTGTGGGTGCTCAGGCACATGGCATTATCTGCCAGTCTCTCCCCTCTCCTCCAGGCCTTGTGCCTTCAGTTTCTGGTTAAAGTGGCTTCCTCTCAGCCTCTGTGTTCTGTTGATTTCAGCTTCTGGCTCCTGGGATCTTCTTTCTCAGCTTCTGGGTTCCTCTCTGTCTCTGCAGCTTTTTTCTGTATTGGCAGCATTTTATTCCTGTTTACAAGGACTCCAGTGAGAGGTTTAAGACCCACCTTGGGTTACACAATCTAATCAAAGGCCCTTAACAGAAGTGATTTAATAAAAGGGTCTCATCTACAATAAGTTTACATGCACAGGAATGGATGAACTTAACAATATAATTTTCTGGGGTCCACAAAAGACTCAAATAACCACAACAACCGTGGTTAGGTTTACACCTAGATATTTGATCCTTAGTTGCTATTCTAAACATAATTTTTTTCTTGATTTCTTCTTCCAGTTGCTCATTACTAGTATATAGAAACACTACTGATTTTGGGGTGTTCCACAAAGAGGTGTTCCACCTCTTTGCTGAATTCATTTATTAGGTCTAGGAGCTTTGTTGTAGATTTGTCAGCATCTTCTGTATATAGGATCATGTCATCTGCAAACAGGGACGGTTTTACTTCTTCCTTTCCAATTTGGATGCCTTTTATTTCTTCTTCTGGCCTAACTGCTCTAGCTAGAACTTCCAGTACAATATTGAATAACAGTAGAGACAGTGGGCATCCTTGTCTTGTTCCTGATCTTGGAAAGCTTTCCGTCTTTTATCATTCAGTAAGATGTTAGATGAGGGTTTTTCATACATGCCCTTTATCATGCTGAGGAAGTTTCCTTCTAGTCCTAGTTTTCTAAGTGTTTTTATGAAGAAGCGGTGCTGGATATTGTCAACTGCCTTTTCTGCATCAATTGAGATGACTATGTGGTTTTTTTCTCATTCTGTTAGTGTGGTGTATAATATTAATTGATTTTCTATGTTAAATCACTGTTGCATACTAGGGATAAAACCTACTTGATCAGGTGTATGATTTTTCAAATGTGCAGTTGTATTCAGTTTGCTAGTATTTTGTTGAGGATATTTGCATCTATATTCATAAGCGATGTTGGGCTGTACTTTTCTTCTCTTGTAGTACTTTTACCTGGCTTTGGTATGAGGGTGACATTGGCTTTGTAAAATGAATTAGTTTTCCCTCCTCTGCAAATTTTAGGGAAGAGTTTGAGCAGGATTAGTGTTACCTCTTCTTGGAATGTTAGGCAAAATTCCTCAGTGAAGCCATCTGGACCCGGGCTTTTCTTTTTTGGGAGATTTTTGATTACTGATTCAATCTCTTTGCCAGTTATTGATTTGTTGAGATCTTCTATTTCTTCTGGAGTCAGTGTAGGTAGTTTATGTCTTTCTTAGAATTTGTCCATTTCATCTAGGTTATCTAATTTACTGGCATATAGTTGTTCATAGTATCCTCTATTGATCCTTTTTATTTCAGTGGGATCAGAGGTAATATCCCCTTTTTCTTTTCTGATTTTATTTGTGTCCTCTCTCATTTTTTTCTTGGTAAATCTAGCTAAAGGTTTGTAGATTTTATTGATCCTTTCAAATAATCAACTTTTTGTTTTCTTGATTCTATTTTGTTGTTGTTCTCTATTTCATTTATCTCCACTCTAAACTTTAGTATTTCCTTCTTTCTGCTTGTTTGGGTTTATTTTGCTCTTCTTTTTCTAGTACTTTCAGTTTTGAGGTTAGGTCTCTGGTTTGAAATCTTTCTTTTTTAATGTAAGCATTTAGAGTCAGAAATTTCCCTTTCAGCAATGCCTTTGCTGCATAAATATTGATATGTTGTATTTTCATTCTTGTTGGCCTCAAGATATTTCCTAATTTCCCTTCGGATTTCCTCTTTATCCCCCTGGTTGTTTAAGGGTTTAATTTCCATGTATTTGTGAAGTTTACATTTCTCCCTCTGTTATTGACTTCTAGCTTCATCCCTTTGTGGTCAGAGAAGGTGCATTGTATGATTTCAATATTATTGCATTTATTGAGACTTGTGAGACCTAACATATGGTCTATCCTGGAGAATGATCCATGGGCACTCAAGAAGAATGCATAATCTTTTGTTGGGTGAAGTATTCTATATGTCTGTTAGGTCTAGTTGCTTTAGAGCAGGGGTTCTTAACCCACCCAAGGGGTATGTGAAAAGATTTCAGGGGGTCCATGAGCTTGAATTGAAAATTCAAAAAAACATTATTCTTGTGGGGACATGTTGGTGAGGGTGTGATATATTTATTAAATACCACCACATTCTGAGAAGGGGTCTGTGGTTTTTACCTGACTGGTAAAGAGGTCCATGGAACAAAAAAAGATTGAGAAACCCCTGGTTTAGAGTATCATTCAAGTCTTGTATTTCCTTATTGATCTTCTGTCTAGATGTTCTATCCATTCTTTTTTTAAACGTAGATTTTATTGATACATATTAATAAAACATAAATCCATCTAAAGTGTAAAATCAATGGTATTTGGTATAATCACATAGTTCTGCATTCATCACTTCAATCATTTTAGAGCATTTTCATTTTTCTAATAATAATAATAAAGAAAAAACAGACAAACAAAAACTCATCATCTCTCAATCTCTCTGTGCGTCCCCTGCTGTACATAGCTGCTATTCTGTCTCTATCTCTTAGGTTTATTTGTATTTACATTTTGTAAAAACAGTCTTATATATGCAATATCACCCATATTTGTATTTTATATGAGGCTTCACTATGTTATAAGGTCCCATATTATATTTTTTTTGCTTTCCTGCTAGTAATATACATGACCTTAGACTTTACATTTCAACTACTGTCATACCCATATAATAGCTCCGCTAATTACAAACACCATGATGAACTTTCACCTTTTCAATTCATTTCCAAAGATTTACAACCTTTTTGCCAGTTCTGCACAGATTAACCCTCAGCTTTCCATTCTCTACCCTGGTGACCTATATTCTAATTAATAACTCCATGAGTTTACACAATGTATTTATAATAATAGTGCAATCATACAGTATTTGTCCTTTTGTGTCTGTCTTGCTTCACTCAACATAATGTCCTCCAGGTTCATCCATGTTGTCATATGCTTCACAGTTACATTTCTTCTTACAGCTGCATAATACTCCATCGTATATACACCACAATTTGTTTATCCATTTATCAGTTAACAGACATCTGGGTTATTTCCATCTTTTGGCAATTGTGAATAATATTGTTATGAATATAGATGTGCAGATGATTGTGTCACTGCTCTCAGCTCTTCTGGGTATATACCTAGTAATGGTATTGCCGGGTCCCAGGGCAAGTCTATATTCAACTTCCTTAGAAACTGCCAAACAGTCCTCCACAGTGGCTGTACCATTCTACATTCCCACCAACAGTGAATATGTGTTCCTATCTCGCTTCATCCTCTGCAACACTTGTAGTTCTCTGTCTTTTTAATAGTGGCCATTCTAATTGGTGTGAAATAATATCTCATTGTAGTTTTGATTTGCATTTCTCTAATTGCTAGTGATGTTCAACATTTTTTCAAGTGTTTTTTTACCATTTGTATTTCTTCTTTGGACAACTGTCTTTTCAAGTCTATTGCCCATTTTTTAATCCAGTAGTTTGTCTTTTTATTGTTGACTTGTAATATCTCTATATATCATGGATAGTAAACCCTTATCAGATATGTGATTTCCAAATATTTTCTCTCATTGAGTAGGCTTCCTTTTCACCCTTTTGATAAAGTCCTTTGAGGTGCAAAAGTGTTTAATTTTAAGGTGGTCTCATTTATCTATTTTTTTTCTTTTGTTACAAATGCTTTGAGTGTAAGGTTTAAGAAACTACCACCTACCACAAGATCTTGAAGATACTTTTCTACATTTTTTTTCTAGGAGTTTTATGGCTGTCGATTTTATATTTAGGTACTTGATCTATTTTGAGTTAATTTTTGTATAAGGTGTGAGACTGGGGTCCTCTCATTCTTTTGGATATGGTAGCCAGTTCTCCTGACACCATCTGTTGAATAGACTGTTCTGGCCCAGCTGGAAGGGCTTGACAGCCTTGTCAAAAATCATGTGACTGTAAATGTGAGGGGCTATTTCTGAGTTCTCAATTCAGTTCCATTGGTCAATCTGTCTGTCTGTATGCCAGTACCATGCAGTTTTTACCACTGTAGCTAAGTAATATGCTTTAAAGTCAGGAAGCAAGAATCTTCCAACATCATTCTTATTTTTAAAGACATTTTTCACTATTCTCTTTTGATCTCTTATTTCTACAGGGTCAGTGTTAATGTCTCCCCCTCTCATTTCTGATTTTATTTGTGCCATCTCTCTTTTTTTCTTTGTCAGTCTAGCTAAGGGTTTGTCAATTTTATTGATCTTCTCAAAGAACCAACTTTTGGTTTTGTTGACTCTCTCTCTGTTTTTTCCTTCTCAATTTCATTTATTTCTGCTCTGATCTTTACTATTTCTTTCCTTAGGTTTGGTTTGGGATAAGTTTGCTGTTCCTATTCTAGTTCCTCCAGGTATGCAGTTAGATCTTCGATTTTAGCTGTTTCTTCTTTTTTAATGTAAGCATTGAGGGCTATAATGTTCCCTCTCAGCACTGCCTTTGCAGTGTCCCATGGGTTTTGATATGTTGTGTTCTCATTTGTATTCGTTTCAACATATTTACTGAATTCTCTTGCAGTTTCTTCTTTGACCCACTGATTATTTAAGAGTGTGCTGTTTCAGGATCTCATAGACTGCCAAAGTAGATACTACCCCAAATAGAGGGGCTCCTGAGGGCTCCGGAGACACCCAGGTCCTATGGACAGGGCAGATAGCGCTGGAGTTTGGTGCCTTGCCAGTGGGCCCTACTTTGGAGTTTGTGCTCCTGAGAGTGACAGAGTTGGACTCAGTTATGGTTTCCCTACACATGGCTCATCTGTCCCCTCTATTTGAACCTACAGTTGGTGCTGGCATTGGTAGGTGTATGTCCAAGAGACTTAAATCTTTGGGTTGTCCATGTGCCAGCTGGGCTCTGAGCCTCAGCGGAGTTGCAACACCTACTCTCCAGTTCATTGGACTCACCCAGGAAAACCAATAAGGAGGTGAGGATGGACAACCACCATACCAAGGAAATGAGAAAGCCTACAACTGTGAGCAAGAGTCCCATCCATCGGCTGTATGGGATCAAAGCCCCCTCTCAATCAGAGGTGAAATGGACATCACCATCCCAGAATCCTCAGGATTGGGGAATGAACTATGGACTAGAGTGGATTTACTGATATTCTACTATAGACTTATTGTGATTCTAGCAATGAATTAAATCATAACATTGATGTGGAGGCAGTAGCCACTGGAGGCTCTGAGGGCAGGAAGAGGGAAAAACAGATGTAATATGGGGGCATTTTCGGGACTTGAGAATCATCCTGAATGACACTGCAACAACAGATATAGGCCATTATGTATCTTCTCATAACCTACAGAATTGTGTTGGAGAGAGTGTAAACTACAATGTAAACTATAACCCATGCTCAGTGGCAATGCCCCAAAATATGTTAATCAATTGCAATGAATGTACCACACTAATGAAGGATATTCTTTATGTGGGAAAATGTGGGAGGTGTGGGGAGCGGGGCATATGGGAATCCCTATATTTTTAATGTAACATTTATGTATAATCTAAGTATCTTTAAAAAATAAAAAAAATAAATTTAAAAAAGTGTGCATTTTAATCTCCATATATTTGTGAATTTTCCCTTTTTCCATCCATTATTGATTTCCAGCTTCATTCTGTTATGATCAGAGAAAGTGTTTTGTATCATTTCAATCTTTTTAAATGTATTGAGACCTGTCTTGTGACCCAATATATGGTCTATCCTAGAGAAGGATCTATGAATGCTTGAAAAGAATGTATATCCAGCTGTTTTGGGTTACAATGCTCTATAAATATGTTAGATCTAGTTCATTTATCCTATTACTCAAACTCACTGTTTATCTTCTGTCAGATGTTCCATCCAATACTGAGAGTGGTGTATTAAGTCTCTAAATATTATTGTAGAGACATATATTTCTCTCTCTAGATTTTCCAGGGTGTGCCTCATGTATCTTGGGGCACCCAGGTTAGGGGCATAAATATTTATTATGCGTATTTCTTCTTGGTGAATTACCCCTTATATTAGTATGTAATGACCTTTTTCATCCCTTATAACATCTTTGCAATTAAAATCTATTTTGTCTGATATTAGTATCACTTCTCTGGCTCTTTTTTGGTTAATATTTGCATGGAATATCTTTTTCCAACCTTTCACTTTTAGCCTGGTTGTGTTCTTATGTCTGAGTTAAGTCACTTGTAGACAACACATAGATGGCTCATATTTTTTAATCCATTCTATCAGTCTAAGTCTTTTGATTGGGGAGTTCAAGCCATTAACATTCAATGTTATTACTGTAAAGGCATTACTTACTTCATCCATTTTGTCCTTTCAGTTTCTGTTGTCATATCTTACTAATGTCTGCCTTTTTACCCTTTAATTTACCCTTCCTAATAATCTTCATTTCTACACTCTTCTCCAAGTCTCTTGCCCTTGTTTTTTCCTGTCAGGGTACAGCACTCCCTTAATATCTCTTGTAATTCTGGTCTTTCGGTAACATACTCTCTGTTTTTGTTTGTCTGTGAAGACTTTGAACTCACTCTCATTTCTGAGGACAGTTTTGCCAGATATAGGATACTCAGCTGGCAGTTTTTCTCTTTTAGTACCTTAAATACATCATACCACTTTCTTCTCACCTCCATGGTTTTGATGAGAGGTTGGCACTTAATCTTATTGAGGTTCCCTTGTATGTGATGCTTTGTTTTTCTCTTGCTACTTTCAGAGTCCTCTCTTTATCTCTGATATTTGTCATTCTGAATAGTAGTTGGCTCAGAGTAGGTCTATTTAGATATATTCTGTTTTAGGTGCATTGTCCTTCTTGGATATTGATATTTATGTTTTTCATAAGGGTTGGGAAGTTTTCAGTCATTATTTCCTCAAATATTCTTTCTGCCCCTTTTCCATTCTCTTCTCTGGGACACTGACAACATGTATATTTGTGGGCTTTGCATTGTCATTCAATTCTCTGAGACCCTGTTCCATTTTTCCATTCTCTTCTCTTTCTGTTTTGTCTTTTCCAGTTCGGATGTTCTGTCCTCAAAATCACAAATTTTGTCTTTGAGCAATTCAAATATGTCCTTATATGCCTCTAATGTATTTTTAATCTCATCCATTGTGTGTTTCATTCCCATAAACTCTGCTACTTTTTTTTTTTTTTTT